>JANAVB010031617.1:52808048-52870132 GCA_029216955.1 Iris pallida
TTGACGACAATCGTCATCTTTTGGTCGACATAGATAGTTTGGGTATCGAGGTGATCGTTCCAGGCATAGAGGTTCATATGTGGGGTTTACAGATCCAGTCTGCGTTGATGGACAGAGTCAGATCAGCACAGTTTGATGACGTGACCTTGAGGAGCATCAGAGAGGAGGTGCAGGCCGAATTGCTAGACGATTTCTCTATAGCCGAAGATGGATCGCTGAGGCACGGTACTAGATTGTGCATTTCGAGTGGAGAGCTTCGGAAAGAGATTCTGCAGGAAGCATATTATTCCCAGAACTCTATGCATCCTAGAGCCAACAAGATGTACAGAGACCTGAGGGAGAACGTATGGTGGTCTGGCATGAAGCGAGAGATAGCTCAGTTTGTATCTTGATACTTAGTGTGCCAGCAGGTGAAAGCCGAGAGACAGAGGCCAGGTGGTCTACTTAAGCCACTACCGATTCCAGAGTGGAAGTGGGAGCATATCACTATGGACTTTGTATCTGGACTTCCACGATCTTCAGGGGGAAATACGCGATTTGGGTCATCGTTGATAGATTGACCAAATCAGGCCACTTTTTTCCTTCAAGGTGGGCTGACTACGGAGAAGCTGACAGAGATGTATGTGCAACAGGTAGTCAGATTATACGAAGTTCCGGTAAGCATAGTCTCGAATTGGGATAGTCGTTCACTTTCCACTTCTGGAGGAGTTTGCATACTAGCTTGGGCACACAGCTCAAGTTCTGTACCGTATATCACCCCCAGACAGACGGGCAGTCGGAGAGGACCATCCAGACACTCGAGGATATGCTTCGCACTGTGTGTTAGATTTCGGGGGATCTTGGGAGGACCATCTTCACTTGGCAGAGTTTGCTTACAATAATAGCTATCAGGACAGTATAGAGATGTCACCATTGAGGCTCTATACGGACGGAGATGTCGTACTCCTTAGTCATGGGACGATGTCGTGAAAGAGTTTTGCTTGGCCCGGAGATGGTGGTGGATGCAGCAGAGAAGGTTAAGTTGATCAGGGATAGACTTCGGGTGGCTCAGGATAGACAGCGGCATTGGGCCGATAGCCAGCGGAGACTGTTAGAGTTCGAGATTAGTATCAGTTTTTCTGTTTGTGCTTGTTGGGATTGTTTTCTTTGGGATCTTGTATTGAGTCTTGTCTTGTGTCTAGGTTGGCAATATGGTGTTCCTGAGGATTTCTCCGACATGGGGCACGATTCGTTTTGGCCGAGGCGGAAGCTTAGTCCGCGCTTCATCGGACCTTTCACTATTCTTGAAAGGGTCGGTGTAGTGGCCTATCGACTAGACTTGCCGCCTACGCTCGAGGGAGTCCATAACATGTTCCATGTGTCGCAGTTGAGACGGTACGTGGCAGACCCTAATCACGTATTGGATCACTCCGAGTTAGAAGTGGGGCCTACCTCTCCCCTATCCAGAGCAGCCTGTGGAGATTCTTGATCGTCGTGAGTAGGTGCTCGGAACCAAGTTATTTCTTTGGTTCGTGTCGCATGGAGGCATCACTCTCCAGGAGAGTCTACGTGGGAGAGGGAGGACGAGATGCGGGAGCGTTACCCTTATCTCTTCGAGCCTTGAGGTATTTTTTCTTTGTTCTTGCTACTGTTATTCTGCTAGTTTGTTATAATTTCGAGGACGCAATTTTTTTAAGGAGGATAGATTTGTCATCCCCACTTTCCTGAATAGGGCTAATATAGTCATTTATAATATTTCACTATTTTTTTATATTATTTAAATACTATTTTTAGGGTTTTTATTATTATTTAAATAGATATTTTATTGATAGAGTTTTTATTTATAAAGTTTAATATATTTTATATATAAAATAAATATTTAGTATTTGTTTTAAATAATATTCTGATTTTATTTATATATTTAGGTAATATTTTATTTATGGGATATATATCTATATATAAATATATATTTGTATTAATGGGTAAATGTTATAGGTTTTTTTATATAAATATATACGTATATGTGTAAATAATAATATATGCATGTATGTATGTGTGTATATGCATGTATTTATGTGGGTGTGTATAAATATATATATAATATATATATATAATAGCTTAAGTATTAAAGAAAGAAAGAAAAGAAAAAGAGAAAAAAAACAAAACAAACCAAGCACTCACGTGCTCACCCTCCATTAGAAAACACCAGCAGCACAACTACTGTGCTAAACCCGAGCGGCCCCCCATGGGTTCCTTATTTAACCCGTAGGAGTACATATATATATATTATATATATATATATATATATATATATATATATATATATATATATATATATATATATATATATGCATATTTATAGGAGAGAGAGAAATTTTTACAAAGCCCTAACCCTGGCCGTCACCCCAACCCAAAGTGCACCCCGACGTCGCCGGCGACCAACCCGTGGCCGTCCATCGCCGGATAACGCGCAGCGAGCATCCCACCCGCACGCAAAAACTGTTAGCGAAGAGCCAACTTCGGAAATAGATTTCTCCTCCTTCGCTTCGTCATTTACGAACCACTTGGTCAGGTATGATCCCAACATATACACCTTTAAATTCCTTCAAATACTTCGTGCCGATTCGCACCATGTGCGACGAAAAACGAGTTCCAAAATCGAGAAAAAACTCGATTTCTGGGTTTAAAAACTGTCCCGAAATCCCAACTTTGTGGCCGATTTGCAACCAGCGTATTGCGAGTTTTCAAAATCGGTCTGAAGAGACTTGTAGACAACCTATAGGGCTTTAAAACCTTTTTTGTTGAATTAAATTACATGTACTGTACAGAAAGTTAATGGTTTGTGAAGTTGGAGAAAAAACCGATTTTTAAAAGTGGATTTTTAGAAAAATTATCCCGATACGCCGTCAGTCCCGTCAATCCGGGCGACGTGGTCATGAACCGAAAGCATTGAAAGGTGCGTATCGACTTCTTGGTCATGTGGGCTTTGACAGAATTCAAATTGGTCGTGTGTGCGCGACGAATTTGATGCGTATCCGTAAAAAAATTCACCGTATCGGCCTTTTGCATATTTGTCAATTACTTTGTGCACACTCATCAAATCGCGACGAAACTTGTGCCATTGGACTCGAAATATTTTTCTGGTCCTGTATGCCAAGTTTGGTCCGATTCTGAAGCCGTTGATCGGGACGCCATTTTGGCGGGCCCACAATCCCACTCAACGGGTGATTTTGTGCACAGCCCACCGGAATCCAAAATTGGACATACTGTTGGGTTCGTCTCGTCAAACCGGACCTGTAGACAGATAGTTTGATGAATTTAGAGACCGTATTCTGGCACATTTTTCGGTGCAAAGTGGGTCCAACGACGGACACCATTTTGATCCGAAATTACCGTTTTGCTCCTGTGTCCAGAATTGGACTTATGGGTAGGCGTTACTAGCTAATTTGACCATTCTGAGAATGTTGGTAATGTCTGTTTCAGCATTAGGAGCAGTTGTGCGAGTTGACCGTCCGTGGCTCATTGGGTTGTAGTTTCGATTTTCTCAGCTCAGGACGACAGGCGAGTACATTCTCTGATAGTTTTTATTGTCTTGATATCTACTATATCCGATTCAGTTGTAGTGTTATACTTGATTCTCAACACGAGGATACACGGACTAGTATACGAGAATCTCGTCATGAGTTATCATTCCTGGTTTACCTGGTATATGAGTACATTGTTCGATATTGTTTCCTGTACTTGTATAGACACCGATTTGGGAGTGGGCTGGCCCCCTGCTCTTTGAATCTCGTGTCATGACCTGTCATGTCTGGATTCATTATACTACTCGGGGATGGAGGAGTTATTAGAGGTTATGTGATCATTACCCTTACTTGTTTATTACTTGTGAATAGCTCCACCCTCACCACACGTAGGGTCTAGCCTGACCTTATACTACTTGTGCATAGCTTTCCATTTTGGCCGGCCTGATCCCTACATTATTATACTACCTGTGCATAGTCGGTCAAATGGAACAGCCTGATCTTGACCCAAGCCGATCACATAATGCTCTAATACTCATGGCACTTTATTTTTATGTTTACATCATACCGCAGATTACTTTCCATTTATTTATATTCAAGTTTTATCTTATATCTCACACATGACATGATATCCAGTTCTCTTGTACCGTTTACTTTCAGTCTTGATATTCCATCTTGTATTTCATTATAATTGTCTCTTATAGTATTTGTCAATTCACATGGAACTGCTGTTGGCGTTTGTACTTGCTCATATCCTGACAGGATAACCCCCATTGTTTTTCAGAGGATTTAGATACAGATTGCCTGACTTGCTACGGGTTTGGCATAGATGGAGCCTACGACCAGGACATGCCTGTGGACCCGGTGCTCGTAGAGGACGCACCACTAGTAGTTGCCTAGTTCACCTAGATTTGTCTTGATTATTTTCAGTTTGATACTTTGAGACTTGTAGTATTTAATTTGGGATATTGTTTTATGTCTTGGTCTCTGAACTTGTGATTGTGGCTCGGCACTATTTCAGACTATTTATCTCATCTTTATCTTTATCTTTATCATCGTGTCTATCTTCCTTAGAATTATGTGATTGAGTTTGGTTATATCCTCCGTGCGGAGATGACATGTTATATTTGTGTCTTAGATTCTATATATTCTAGATGACCCTTACAGCGTTCTACCGTCGATACTGCGGCGTAGGCTGGACGTACCCCGTGCTCGTGCCCCTAAACAGGGTGCGGGTTCTCTACTTATAGTAGCTATTTACATTACAGTTCTCTCTCTTTTACTACATGTACTTTCTTTCAGCGTTTCATGTATTTACTCTATTGCATGTTTTATATTCCTGTCTTGATATAAAATGTTAAGATTATGTGCTCGTTTCTGTCCTGACTGGACCTGTTGCAAATATTACAGATGATGACGAGGACCTTTGCCCTACCTATTATGGAGCTGCCATAGATGACACCTGCGACTTGGACCTTCAGCAGGATCCATCAGCATTAGAGGATGTCACCCCTATAGTTTAGGCTTGTTAGCTTAGACTTCTATCTTATTTTGATGTCTTGTCTTATTGGATACATTTTTGTTATATTTGGGATCTAGTTGTTATTCTGGATTTTATGGAGATGTTATCTTAGACACTTAGACTTCTTCTCCTATTTGTATTCATTTGATGATTCTCATTATCTATCTTATCGTACTTCTACCTTAGTTGTGATTGAGTTATACAATTCTGTATTGTCCTCCGTTTGGAGTGTATATACTGTACATGTACCTTATAATTGTTAGATGTATGTGACTTAGGACAACATTTTATCGTCGACACTGCGGCGTAGGCTGGACGTACCCACTTCTCTCGCCCCTACACTGGGTGCGGGTCGTGACACATTTTTAGTGGTGGCCCATGCAGGTTGAGAGTCGCATTATTGCGATATCGTAGTAGCACAACGACTTAGTTGTACTGCTACGAGCCTGCGATAGAATATAGCAGGTAAGGTGTTAGAATGAGAGGATACTCAATCATAGTTAGAAGTCCTTGAGATTCCTGGAACGACCCTTGAGAATCTTATTTAAACTTCAATTTGGAATCCCTTCCTTTATTTTGTTCACCCTTACTCCTTACACTACAAAAATTGTCAGATTAGCGACATCTAAATACGTCGCTAATCTCAGTGAAACGTCTCTAAATCAATTTAGCGACGTTTAGGGCGACGTTTCAGGAACGACGAAAAAAACGTGTCGCTAAACGAGAAAACGTCGCTAGGGCGACGCTATTTCGCGACGTCAACGACGTCGCTAATTAGCGACGTTATTTGCGACGTTTGTTATTTGACGCTAATCACGACGTAAAAGGCGACGTTAGCGCGTGGTCGCCATTTAGCGACAGTTTTGCGACGTTTTGGCGACGACGAGCTGACATCAGATTTGGTGCCACGTGTTTCCACGTCAGAATTTAGCGACGCTTTTAGCGACATTTCCTAACGTCGCTAATATGTAGCGACGAATACTAACGTCGCTCAAAACGTCGCTAAATTAAAAAATATTTAAAAAAAGGTTCCAGAAAGCAAATGATGCTGGAGCTGGAGCCTGAGCCAAAATACATACAGAATATAAAATACATAATACAGAATCCAATCCCTGGGTTCGTCGACCCCCTCGGTGGAACACTCAACACCGGCACGCACAATACATTCCAGAATATACAAAAAATATAAAAAAACTATCCACACGAACAATGTCAATATATAATATCCTCAACACAACCAAATCAATATCCGCAAATACGTACAAACTCAGTATCCTCAACGAAAAAACTGAATAACCCCAAATACGTACAAAGTAAAAATACAAATAAAAAATCTAATCCCTGGGTTCGCCGAAAATATAAAACAAAAATTGACACACAGTTCTAATTCATATATGTTTTAAGTGTGAGAACGGATGGCTCAGAACACAACCCAAAATTCATTCTAGCATACATTAGTGTGAATCATCTATGTTCTGTACATATGGTGTAGTATACGTTCTTATCGAATCTAGTATCTAGTATTTGAAGAATGTAACAAAATCAAGATGAACTCACATAATGTAATCTAAGACATCATCTACTACTATATAAGATATAGTGATAGGTTGTCGTATCATCATTGCCGAGGGATGAGGGTCGCAGGATAGTCAACTTTATCTACGGCTACATAGTTTCTGCCTCGCCAGTCGAATGGCTGCAGGGACTATGTCCTGATCACCATGTCATACCTTAGTTTCTGTCTCGCCAGTCGAATGGCTGCAGGGACTATGTCCTGGAGCTGGAGCCAAAATACAGAATCCAAAATACAAAATTCCCTGGGTTCCCCCACCATTCATTTTCCCCCATTTTACTCTCACTCTCTCTCTCTCTCTTCCTCTCTCTCTCTCTCCCTTCCCCCCTCCGGCGCTCTCACTCTCTTCGGCGCTCTCACAGTACAAATTCATATCTATTAAAGTGTGAGAACGGATGGCTCAGAACACAACCCAAAATTCATTCTAGCATACATTAGTGTGGATCATTATGTTCTGTACATATGGTGTAGTATATGTTCTTATCGTATCTAGTATCTGAAGAATGTAACAAAATCAAGATGAACTCACATAATGTAATACTAAGACATCATCTACTACTATATAAGATATATAGGTTGTCGTATCATCATTGCCGAGGGATGAGGGTCGGAGGACAGCCAACTTTATATATCTACGGCTACATAGTTTCTGCCTCGCCAGTCGAATGGCTACAGGGACTATGTCCTGATCACCATGTCGTACCATAGTTTCTGCCTCGCCAGTCGAATGGCTGCATGGACTATTCCTGGAGCTGGAGCCAAAATACAAAATACAGAATCTAATCCCTGGGTTCCCCCACCAATTCATTTCCCCCCATTTTACTCTCTCACTCTCTCTCCTCCCCCTCCGGCGCTCTCTCTCTCCGGCGCTCTCACAGTACTAATTCATATCTATTTAAGTGTGAGAACGAATGGCTCAGAACACAACCCAAAATTCATTCTAGCATATATTAGTGTGGATCATTATGTTCTGTACATATGGTGTAGTATATGTTCTTATCGTATCTAGTATCTGAAGAATGTAACAGAATCAAGATGAACTCACATAATGTAATACTAAGACATCATCTACTACTATATAAGATATAGTGATAGGTTATCGTATCATCATTGCTGAGGGATGAGGGTCGGAGGACAGTTAACTTTATATATCTACGGCTACATAGTTTCTTGCTCACCAGTCGAATGGCTGCAGGGACTATATCCTGATCACCATGTCGTACCATAGTTTCTGCCTCGCCAGTCGAATGGCTGCATGGACTATGTCCTGGAGCTGGAGCCAAAATACAGAATCCAAAACAAAATACAGAATCTAATCCCTGGGTTCCCCCACCAATTCATTTCCCCCCATTTTACTCTCACTCTCTCTCCTTCCCCCCTCCGGCGCTCTCACTCTCTCCGGCGCTCTCACAGTACTAATTCATATATTTAAGTGTGAGAACGGATGGCTCAGAACACAACCCAAAATTCATTCTAGCATATTAGTGTGAATCATCTATGTTCTGTACATATGGTATAGTATACGTTCTTATCGAATCTAGTATGTAGTATCTGAAGAATATAACAGAATCAAGATGAACTCACATAATGTAATACTAAAATGTCATCTACTACTATATAAGATATAGATAGGTTGTCGTATCATCATTGCCGAGGGATGAGGGTCGTAGGACAGTCAACTTTATCTACGGCTACATAGTTTCTGCCTCGCCAGTCGAATGGCTGCAGGGACTATGTCCTGATCACCATGTCGTAGTCCAATACAATCCAGAGATTGACACAATACTAATTCATATATGTAGTCCAATACAAGTCTAATACAAAAACAACCTACAATACAAATAGTCCAATACAAATAAGTACTAATAGCTAATGAGAACCACGCAGCTCACGCAAACGCTCAGTGATACGATCACGCAACCACCTCGAAAAAGTGGGATCGACGGCATTTGGATGGATGTAGTCCCTTACAAGTATTGCATCAATAGAACTCCCGGTCTCACTAGCTACCGGTGCTGGATGAATAGAACTCCCGGTCTCACTAGCTACCGGTGCCACTTCCTCCTTAACAGTAGGAGGAGCCACCTCAGCATTCACTGTTTCCCTCAAACGACGTGCTGCTCCTTGGGTCATGGGTGCCTTCTGGTAAAATCAATATTCACTGGAGAGAGCGGTTGAAAATGAATGAGAGAACTATCAGAGAATCACATAAAACTAACTAGAACTAAAATACAGTAATTGACAAATAAATGAGAGAACTATCAGATGTGATACTTAAGTATCAATGCGATACTCGAGTATCGGTATTGTGATTGCGATACCGATACACATAGGAATGGTATGATACTCAGAGTATCGGTATATATCGGACCATTCCGTATTACTCAAAGGACCAGTAATACAAAATGACAAAAATATAATATGTATAAAGAATTATAAAACTTACATAAGCTTTGGCATCCATCTTCTTCGTCATCTCTGTCCAGAAATCCGCTCTGAGTCAATCCTTTGCCCCAGAGCTCGAGTGGACATCCTTGAGTAGGATGTATACTCTGAGAGATCATCTTTACAAGAATGATATCAGTAATGGGATTGAGTGTTGGAGGAGATATTATCAGAGTGTATGTCCTACTCAGATGGGTCTCTCACCGTTACTATTTTTTCTGACAGCATGGTAGATGTGCTCCGTCAACAGATTCTTGCTATGAGCCAAAACTTTGTTCCGGAGCTCAATTGGACAATCTTCGTGTAGAGCTCGAGTGAAAGGTTCCTGACAGCATGGTGGTCTCCTTTGTCAAAGGATTCGTGCTCATCCCACAAAGTTTGTGGGACGAGCAAGAATCCTTTGACAAAGGAGACCACCATGCTGTCAGGAACCTCTCGCTCGAGCTCTACACGAAGGATGTCCAATTGAGCTCCGGGGCAAAGTTTTGGCTCAGAACAAGAATCTGTTGACGGAGCACATCTACCATGCTGTCAAAAAAATAGTAACGGTGAGAGACCCATCTGAGTAGGACGTACACTCTGATAATATCTCCTCCAACACTCAATCCCACTACTGATATCATTCTTGTATAGGTGATCTCTCAGAGTATACGTCCTACTCAGATGGATCTCTCAGAGTACCCTCTCCGGTTGGTTGTCCTAATTCATGTGTTTTAAGTGTGAGAACGGACGGCTCAGAACGTAACCCAAAATTCATTCTAGCATACATTAGTGTACATCTATGTTCTGTACATATGGTATAGTACGTTCTTATCGAATCTAGTATGTATCTGAAGAATGTCAGAATCAAGATGAACTCACATAATGTAATACTAAAACTTCATCTGCTACAATATAAGATATAGTGATAGGTTATCGTATCATTGCCGAGGGATGAGGGTCGCAGGACAGTCAACTTTATCTACGGCTACGTAGTTTCTCCTCGCCAGTCGAATGGCTGCAGGGACTATGTTCTGATCACCATGTCGTACCATAGTTTCTGCCGCCGCCAGTCGAATGGCTGCAGGGACTATATGTCCCGATCACCATGTTAAAAATTAACCAACTAACAAAACTACTTGTTACAAATATCGGCACTATCGGTGCGTTCGAATCGTAGTATCATATTTTTCGGTGTCGAAAAACAAATAATTATTACTAAATTATCAGATTTTTTGGCACTATCGGTGCCCCTGACCAAGCTATCCCCCTACACCACCCCTAGCCCAAACCCGAACCCTACTCCTAGCTTCCCTCCCCCAGCCGCCCTCGTCCCCCCTGTGCCGGAGAGAGTGAGAGCATCGGAGAGAGTGAGAGAGAGGGAGGGGAAGAGTACTACGTACCGGAGAGGGAGGAGAGTCGTCGGAGAGAGTGACATCGCCGGAGAGAGTGAGAGCGCCGGAGGGGGAGGAGAGTCGCCGGAGAGAGTGACAGCGCCAGAGAGAGTGAGAGTGCCGAATGGGAAATAAACCCTAACCCGAACCCTAACCTTAGCTCCCCTCCCCCAGCCGCCCTCGTCCCCCTTGCCCTACCCCCCAGCCACCCCCCTCACCCCCAACCACCCGTATCCCCTCCTGCACCTCCCTCCGAGCCACCCGTACCCCCCCAAATCACCAACAACCGAAACAGACGGAGAGAGAGAAGAGAGGGGGGAGAGTCACGTACCAGAGAGGGAGGAGAGTCGCCGGAGAGCGAGAGTCACCGCCGGAGAGAGTGAGAGTCGTCGCCGGAGAGTGAGAGCGCCGAGGAGGAGAGAGAGTAAGAGAGGAAAATGGGGGAAATAAAATGTTGGGGCGGGGATATAATTAGAATTTAGCGACGCTTAAACTACCGTTGCTAAATGCGTCGCTACTAGCGACGTCCCAGCAACATTTTGCGACGACTGGGTCATATGCTTAATGTACGTCGTTGTTATGTCACTTAGGTCGTCGCTAGTAGCGACTATGAGCGACGTTTATATAAAACGTCGCTAATGTACACAATTTAGCGACGTTAATCTAACGTCGCTAAAAATACGTCGCCAATTGAGCAGATTTTAGTAGTGTTGTTATTAAATTTGATTTTGGGATCGTTGTTGATTTTGATTTTCCTATCGAGATGAATTTTATGCCTGAGTTACGATATTTTCTGATAACATATGTTGACGGAATAACAGGGATGGTAAAATGTCTACTTGATTATGGAACTTGGAGTTTATCGCAGCCATATTAGCCGGCGTGGCAGAAACGTAGAAACCTGACTTCGGATGTACATATCTTGGTTATAGATTTAGAATTTCTCGCAGCTATACTAGTCGCATAGCGAGAATTCTAGATGACATGATTATAGAGGTGCATACCCAGTTATGGAATCTATCGTTTATTGCAGCCTTGCTTACTGGCATGGCGAGGATTCTGAGTAACATAATTTTGGACAGACGCATATAATTATCAGATTGTATCTTAAGAAGGTTTTTAACCATATCATCTCTATCGTACCATTCTGTTGTTATAAAATTATATTCTATCATCAAATAACTTAAGAGTAGGATATTTTAGTTTTTGGTAGAGCTTATTCATATATAGTTCTTTCATAGTGTAATGACATGGTGACTTGTAGAGTGTCTATACCCTAGAGATGATAGTTAGCATTGGTATTAGAATAGTAACCATTGTAGATGATTTCTCTATTATTTATAATACCTACCAGTTTTCATATAGGATGTTAGTCTGCCTTACAGCCTTGATGATTTATTATTTTTTATATTCTTTCCAGTAGGGCACCCATGACCAGAGCCTGTCCTTGAGTGTAGCTGTAGCTTTGTCTGAGACTGAGAGTCTTCCTCTGCCTTCTATAGTGGTACCCCATACCATATTCTCGGGAGGGTTGTTTCCTGATGGAGCTCAGATATTCGGACTTCTCCGGATGTGTTAGAGACAAAGAGAGTTCAGGCTGAGATCTTGAGGGAGCAGTATCCAGTTCCACCTAGAGCCTCAGAAGTACCCAGATTTCTAGCCTAGACCTTAGCATATCTTTTGAGATAATTGATACACCCCATATTGCTTGCATATTTTGATACCTTGTGATTGCTTTGTGCTGTAGTATGACTAGAATGGCTAGATGGGAACCCTAGAGGGAGTATCTAAGTAGACGAATATTCTTTCTGTGACTTTGATTTCTGGAACGTCAGAGATGTAAATCTTTGGAAACTTCCTTCATAAGTTTGTAGTAGACAAGATTATCTTCACTTTGATATATTATGTCCCACTAAAACTTGTTCCCTTGTATTACTTTTGCATCGCAGCTTTCGGTCCAATTTAGGCCATTTGACCATTCCCACTTTAATTATGATTATCATATGCACATTGCCATGACTTTTAATTTAGGAGCACAAGATTAGTTGTTTTCTCAAAACCAACTTCACATGCATGACCTATACATGACACCCTACACCCATGACCTTCGTGTCCTACTCGGACACGCCATCTTGTGCTTCATCATTATCACACGACTTTCCTGACACAAGACCCCATCTTGATTTACCTCACGGAGTCGCTTTTATTTTCGACTCGAATTGGGGACACCTTTACGACCCAAACCTGTCGACCCAAATTTAGATATGACCCATTTTAAGCCTACTGCCCATATTTTACTTGTTGACCTTGTGTGCTGCTAGGTAGAAGCTTTGACCTTGATTGTTGGGGGTTTGACCTAGAAAGAGTACGACTACCTTAATTTCGAGGACAAAATTCTTCTAAGGAGGGTAGACTTGTAACACCCACTTTTCTAAATTAGGATAATTTTGAACTTTTGTAATTTTAGTCTTTTAATAATGAGATTTAAATCATGTTATAATTTTTAGTAATTTTTAATTCTTTAAAACTATTTTAATTGGTGATTTGTGATTTTGGTGTTTTGCTAGTGAAGCCCTAGATACTACTTGATCTAGAGACTAACCATGTTATTAGGGTGATTTATTTCTACATTTTTGCCCAAGGGTATTTTGGTCATTTTGATTTTTGTGAATTATTTATTATTTATTGCATTGGTGTTGTGATTTTTGACTTTTGCTAGTTGTGACTTTAGAGACTAGCCTAGAGTTTGACTTTGACTTTGGTGACTTAGTTAGCATGGTGTGGGACCCTAATCTAACTTAAGTTAGTCTTAGTTGACTTGAGTGTGGCTAGGTTTCATGAGAGGATTGGAAGAATTTTGCATTTGGACTTATGGCTAAGGGGTTGAGCTAGCTAGCTAATGATCTTGGCCCAAAGCCCATTCATATGAAACCCTAACCCTATCTCCTCATTTGGACAGCCACAACAGCCCAAGAGTGACCTAATTTTAGCCTATATAATATCTCTACATGACCACTTGCCTCTTTAGAACACCCCCTTTTAGAAACCCTAATTTCTTCTCCAAATTGTCAAATCTCACCATTCCTCCACCAAATTGATCCCAATCTTTTGTATTAAGATCTAAATCTGGAGTAGGGATTGTAGGAGGCTAGCTTACAAGGAGGAGAGCTCATTTCGACTTTGCTTGAGGAAGGGGACTTCTCAATTTGGGACTTTTTCTTGGAGATTGGCTCTCTATAAGTAATCCCTTCAAATCACCTCTAAATCCTGATTTCTTTCCATAGATGCATCCATCTAGGTGTCCCCTAGCTGTAGGTGATGTTTGGTAGGAATTAGAATTAGTTTGGTGTCTGTATCGGACACGTATCCGTGTGTATGCATAAGTGTCCGATGAAATATTTGAATGAAATTTATTTTGTTATTTTTAAAATCTATTTGAATAGGATTGTAGATCTATAGGTATGTATCATTTTTTGTGAGGACTGAGCATACTTTCTTGTCATGTCCGTGTCCAAAATCGATATGGACATGCAGCACGAGCAGTATGTTCGGTGCCCTGCTACTCGCGTGTCCTAACGGATACGAAACGGCACCCCGACACCTAAAATTTGGTGTGTGGGTGTGGGCAAGCACTGACACAACACATATCAAATTTGAGGTGATTTAATCGAGTGGATTGGAAGAAATCCCACTCGCATCGATTTTGTACTGTACTCCACGAACGCGAGATTCACGTCTAATACGGGTCTCGTTCACTCGACACGACTCACGTGGACACGGTGCAGACACACGAGCACGTAGCCCTATCCCTGGCGAACCCCTAGACAGGAGCACGAGGCTCGAGGGTGGACACACGAGTCCCTATACCCCTCGACACCTCAGCACGACACTTAGTTCACTATTTTGTGCATTGTCGACTGATACACTGTAATTTGTAGTTTTGACACCCTCGTGTCCAATTCTTGGACACGTGAGGACTCGTGGGGACACGTGGAGTGGGTCCCTACCACTGTACACCTATTTTATATAATGATTTCAATTTTTGGTTAGAATTTGGATTTCGATTTTGGGTTTAAAATGTAAACAGTATTATTTGTTCCAGTTTTTGTTGTTTGTGATTAGGATTAGATAATTCCTGAGATTTGGATATATTTTATATGTTGATTTGTCCTATATTTTGTGTATTGATGTGATTATGAGTTTTCGCTTGTTTTGATTTCGAGTCTTGATGGTGATTGGGTTCGAATTATATGTATCGGTGAGTTCACTGATACTTCATTTTGATAATTGGGTTTATGAAACTGTGAAGTAATATGAGAAAATTGAGATTGGTTTACATGTTAGCTGCTATTTAACTTAGGATACTAAAACCTGAAAATCGAGTTTGACTTTTAAATTCAAACTGATATGAGAACCTGGCATCGAATGTTAAAACTGAGTTTAATTGAATGTGTATAAACTGTGTTCATTACATTAATTGTTTAGGTTTCAAAATTGCATTAAGGGTAGCTTTTGAAATTACTGATACTTGAAGTATCAGGTTTTGATGCTCCTGAATTCAGGATTTAGTGCATGTTTAAGGTGATTTCATACACACCCTAATTACACACACACACACACACTCTGAACACTGTCACTTGTTTCTCACTGTCACACTTGATTCACGCACACACACACATACACCACTCACTGTCACACTCGTTTCACTCACACACACACACAATTGACTGAGATACACACACACCCTCTCACTCTTTCACTCCCTCTCATATTGCCATTCCATTTGAGTTCACTGCACATCCACTTACATTTAACTGCATATGCGTTCAGCCAAGTTCAGATAACTTGGACTACATTCCATTGTTCCCTAACACCTTTAACTAATTCACTAATATCCTTATCTCCCTGTATTGTACTGAACCATTGCATCATCTGCCATCCATGCATCCACCCTAACACATTCTACTGCATGCTATTAAGCCACTGCAAACATCATTCATGCACTTCCTTATTAGCCATTGCCTCCACCCATGACTTCACTAACATATTAGCCACTACAACTCAATGGTCGTGCAGCAGGACATGTCCCAGATTTTACCTAGCCACTGCCCACACCACATTGCATTAACCCCATCACTACAAATGTGAAATCCTGCCATACTCCTCACTGTACATCATTTGCATGCACACTCTCATGATACTCTGTGACATACATATTCTTTCCACTGTCACTTTCTCACTCACTCACATTCACTTATACACTCACTTGTCACTCACACTTGTTTACATTCCATTTCTTTGCCTCCCTTCCATTTTTTTCTTCCCTCCTTGAATGCATGATAATGTATGTTAACTGGATGCATGTTTTAAACTGAAGGTGAATAATATGCAAATACTGAAACCTTGAGTATATAGATAATCATGTAAATATGTATATCCATATATATATGTAGTAATGATATGTATGTGTTATATATAGAGGTGATAGAGTTGGGCTTGATTTCTATGTAATGTATGAACATAAGCATGTATGAATGTATACATGTATGTTATATATCAATGTATGTAATGTGTGGATATATGAATGCAATGTATGTATAAATACATGAATGCAAATATATATATATGTGTGTTGCCCTTGGCATTGTATTTGTGTTGATGTGCTAATATAGGCTTGGTTAGGCTTAGTGAGACTTGTTAGACTAGAATGGGACCTAGTATGGCTTAGTTGACCTAGTTAGACTAGTGTAGTTAACTAGAGTTGACCAAAAGTTAACTTTAGTCTAGAATGACCTAGAAATCATATAGAATGCATTGTAATCTTCAGTATTACCATTCTGGACATGTTGTGACCTGTATTGCTCTTAATAGGACTCATCTACTCTGTCTGGATATCTACACTTACCAGATACTCAGGATATCAGGCAAGTACATTCTCTGATCATTTCATACTTGTTAGAATTTATATTCTTGTTCTAGATTACTTTACTTGATGCTGTCACGTTGTTAACACGGATTAGTACTATATGGATCTTTACATTGAGAAGTTATTGTCACGCCCCGATTCGTAGAGTCATTTATTCACATATTTTATCTCTTGGAATCGATCGTCCTTGCTTGGGCGTGATGTCGTACAAGTCTGGTATTGCACTTATACAAGGCAAAGATGGTACATAAGTGATAATCTTTAAAAAGGAACACATCGCAGCGGCAGAAGCAGACAAATTGAAGTTAATGAGGACAATCTTTCTTATTGAATAGAAGTACATCACTTCTTTATAGTAGCGGAGATAAAGGGATAACTTGAAGTCACACAGAGATATATAGAAATTTATTCTCTTTATTCATAATTGAAGAAGAGTACAAGACTTGTATAGAAGTACAATACTTACAACCAATCCCACTTTACATTGAAAGCCAACTGAACAAGGCTACACAGCTTACAATTGATACTTGGATACATTGGATTAAAACTCAATATACCGACTTGGCTTACAAATCACTAGTACCACTGATTACAATGTTCCATACATTATGTCCTTTATAAACAGAAGACATCATCTTGTACAAGGAGAGCTTCTGTATGCCCAACAAATCTTCGATGTCGCGGGACCAATCAAGCCAATCTTTGTGTGTAGATCATCCCAAGCACGAGCACCTGCCCACAAAAACTTGGGTCAGCACATCATCTATGTACTGACAAGCAGAATCCAACCCACTCGCCTAAACCAACACTAACTGGTCAATTTTAGCAAGCATTTAATAGAATGATCTTTCTACTTGGGCCTAGCATTAGTTTACAGTTCATGGGCAATAATCATAGTGAAGCATGTAAACATATTCTTAGCAATATTCATGTGGACATATCATTACCGCATTCTTGGTGTTATCATGCAAAGGCATCATTGAGGCATCGTTAACATTAACATCTTAAACATGTTATGACAATTCTCACTTCAAGCATCTCTTAACATGTATGTTATATTTGAGCAATATTCATAGCAAGGCATTTTTCTAGCATACTGAATTTAACATGTTAAGCAGGTTCTCATATTGAAAGACTACGCATAGCATCATTTACTTGGCACGTTAAGCACGCAAGTTAAGCCAACACATATATTGAGTATATTACATTTAAGTGATTTCTTACCGATAGCCAACTCCCTTGTACCTGCATAAAAATACAGGATAATATGATATACTTACTCTGTCTGCACAAAACATTCGTTAGCATGCATCCTGACTACATGGTCGTTGGTGAAACTGCACCATAAAGGAATTTCCAACGGGTATTACGACGCACCATTCCAGGGTAGGTTGCAAGCCTAGCCGAATGTCCCATAATACCTTGTACCACCATAGCACGACCAATGTTTCCTCCCAGGTCGAATCGGTCCCGGTGCTCCAGGTACCGTTCGAGGAAACTTACTCAGACTTGTACAAGTACGTCCATGACCATGCGAATGCGTGTCGACTCGATAACACAAATGCATGGTAAAGCAACTGAAAGTAAGCAGAGCCAACAGTTCAACATCTCATCTCAAATCCGAGCCGTGTTCAACGACTAATCATTACCATTATTCTACTTGGTGATCTCCATGATCCCAAGCCTCATCATTCTCCATTCATTGATTCATTGCACATTTCTCATAACATTTCTCTCAATGAGGAACCAATAACATTTTATTCATTTCAAAGGGACAAGCAGCTTTTTCCTTCGTTTCATTGGGACAATTATTATTCATTTCATTACTTATACAAAAACAGGCATCATCTCATTTCTTTACAACAGTTATACAGAGAGTACATGATTCAAGAGTCTCATTCATTGTGTTAATAGCATAGCCAGTTCTTTTCTTATGTCTCATTTACGCAGCATCTCGATTATTCAAGTGATTCATTCATTTCATCAAGATTACGTATAAGGGACATTATCAATTCATTCTCAGGCATTAAGTTACATTAGCAGTTCGAGTGTGATTCAATCAGCAGTACAATATTCATGTCTTATTCATTTCAATAATTCTCAGCATAAGCATCTCTATTATTCAGCAACTAAAACATGGAACATTTAGGGACAATTCATAGCGTCACGTTATTCTATTTATTAAGCATGCAGGAATAAGAAAGAGGGAGGACAGTTCCACTTGCCTGCATAAAAGGGTCTTCATGTTTCGATCACACACAATTCCACTAAGCGTAGCTCCACCAACGAGCCATGTTCTAATACCCATTCCGAGAGACTGCATCAGTCTCAATTCTCCTGATTCCTAACATAAGTTACGGTCCAACATCTTGATAGCATCTAACTAGCCAACCAAATGCCTCGTGCGGAGCAGGGCATTACATAATATACCACTCAGAAAATGTTTCGACCTCGAAACTTAAGGAAACAACTCTTCTACTAGATTCACTTAGTCACAACGAGTTATTCATTCAGCTTCAATTCGATATTCATTTTAGCACACTTCAGTCATCTCAAAATAGCTATGCAACTTACCATTTTAATCCATCAACGATTCAATGCCTCTCTCTTTTCCAAATACATGCAACTTTTTATTGATTCACCAACATTTTTCTTGTATTTCTATCTTGGTCGCAGCATATCACTTCGTTTGGATTCATACACATATTTTAGACGTCCCCAAAATATATGTATTTTAGCCAAAGTCCGCGCTAGTGCGATAAATTCTTCCCATAATGTTATCTCAGTCGCAACCTATCACTTCGACTGGATCCATACACATATTTTAGGCGTCCCCAAAACATATGTACTTCGGCCAACTTCCATGATAGCGCGATTCGATCAGCCACGATACAACTCTTTTTCCAAAATCTGACTTAATATCCTTTCAATTGACTTATCATTTTATTCACTTGCCACAATCACTATCTTCCAGGCCACAACACTTAACATTAGGGGCAACTCGGGTAAGCTTTCTATCCAAACATAATATTTCTAACATCGGTCAAGTGTCTAACTTAGAGCCAATCATATCAAGAGTTCACAACATGCAATCATATTCCTTTCCGAATCCAACAATATTTCTGACCGAGGCAATTCATCTTTTCCTACAAGACACAATTCGACATCACCCACTATCGATCACCCAAGCCAAGGGTACAATTCTATGCAACAATCAAGGTTAACCTAGCTACCCGACTATAGATACCGATCCAACATTCCCGCTATAGGCCGACACATAATCCTCACGGGTCAAACATCTCTAAGGTTCATATTGAAGCATATACATATAACATATCGTTCTTAGGTTATACTCATCACCATCTCTCGTTCTATGCCATAATGTTATCATACGGTCGCCAATGGTCACCCTATTAATCGGTCAAGTCTCTATGGTTAGCTATACCGACAGCTAAACCTAACCATTCAGGTGACTCCCCTAGAGTGGACGGCTACTAGGGATTATATAAATTTTTTATTCTCAGGCCAACAGGCTATCGACAGTTGAGGTAGCTCTACCCAAACCTATGGGTATCAACTCAGTCTGAATAACGAATCGCCATTTGTCGGCTAAGCCAACAATTGGTAAGTCATCAACTGGTCGCTAGGGTCAAGTCTATCTATCCAGGGTCTTCCTCAAGGAAATAATTTCCACAGAGGCTCATTCTTAGACTTACCCAACAATCGACTAAGATCGATCTATCAACATTACGGTGAATTCCCAACCCGACATACGATTCTCATCGTTCTAATAATCCATCAAGTAAATTCCCAATAATTCAATTTCCATTCCAATTCCTTTGTACCCACAAGAACCCATAAGCCAAGGCTAACTATTCAAGGGTCATCGATTCCGATAGTCTTAACATAACTATGGAATCATACTATTCGATCTGTATGACAGAGTCACACCACCAAGTCATAAGCCAACAATCTATATCCCAACCAACAGTCACATATACCGACATTATCCAATACGTTTGTAATTTCTCAATCCCATTCGTTTCTCAATCATCAAACTATCTTATGGGCATTCTTAAATCTCATGCAGCAAGGGTCGAGTAGTTCATTCCATTCAATCCGACAATTCATGTATCAACTAACCATTCTCTATGCAACACAAATATTTAGGGTTGCTACTTGTTACTTCTCTAATCCCATTAAATTCTTCAGCATACATGCACACAAGCAACGACTATCCTTTGGTGATCTAGATGGGTTAACACCTATTACACCTTAGGGTCAGGGCACAAATCTCTAATATTCCTTTGGTTCACCGATAATATTTCTAAAACTTTCAGCTACGCAACCAACTTTGTATTAGCCACATTCGATTTACATCCAACCAATCGAAGTCAACATTCAGATGTTCTAAGCCACAACTTTCTCTAGCCAAATCTATTTACCCATAGCATACTAATTGTCTTACTAGTCTGAGTCATCACTGAACTAAATAATTTCTAATCAAGCCACCAGTTACAATTTTTGATAATCTCGCTACTCAATATAACATCACCGTCAAGGGACACTCGAGTCATCTTGCTACAATACATGACTCCCAGCTAAGTCTCAGCATTACCCAGTACCCACAGATAGTCTCGTTGCTATCCTATGGAAAGGGTCAACATACATCTAGTTCTGAGGTGGTAGAGGCAATATACCACTCAGAAATGAAGCCATTCCCAAACAATACCAACTCAATTCTATTCCGGACATTTATGATCTATAATGATCACATCACTTAGCCAACATCTCGGGGTCTCAATATCACAAGCCAATATTCTTAGGGTCTCAAAAGTACTAGCCATCACCCCTGAGTCGACTCACCAGTTATATCGAACTCATCCATCAATTATTTTATTCCCAATTCTTTTCCAACATCACTTGCAATTCTCAACTTGTTACAGCGTACATAGCCACTTTTCTATATTCCCACATTCCCAATAGCATTCACAACATAGCATACTATAGCATCGAGTCATTGTTGGGTTATTTGTGTCCAAACCAACAACAATCTTTCATTCAGGGGCATCACAATGTATTTAGACTTATTGTATGGAACATCCAGTGTGCAGCCAAGAGGGTCAACGAATATTCAGACACAAACAACTAGGATGATTGCAGAACAACGACAGCATAATCGCGGAAGCCATCTTTGATTTAATCTCGGAAGCAACGTTGAGTGATCGCGGAAGCAACTTTGGTTAATCGTCGATGCAACTTTTGATTTGAAATGAATCAAAGAAGAGACCAAGGACGTAAAGCCGTGCTCTGATACCAATTTGTCATGCCCCGATTCGTAGAGTCATTTATTCACATATTTTATCTCTTGGAATCGATCGTCCTCGCTTGGGCGTGATGCCGTACAAGTCTGGTATTACACTTGTACAAGGCAAAGATGGTACATAAGTGATAATCTTTAAATAGGAACACATCACAGCGGCAGAAGCAGACAAATTGAAGTTAATGAGGACAATCTTTCTTATTGAATAGAAGTACATCACTTCTTTATAGCAGCGGAGATAAAGGGATAACTTGAAGTCACACAGAGATATATAGAACTTTATTCTCTTTATTGATAATTGAAGAAGAGTACAAGACTTGTATTGAAGTACAATACTTACAACCAATCCCACTTTACATTGAAAGCCAACTGAATAAGGCTACACAGCTTACAATTGATACTTAGATACATTGGATTACAACTCAATATACCGAATTGGCTTACAACTCACTGGTACCACTGATTATAATGTTCCATACATTATGCCCTTTATAAACAGAAGACATCATCTTGTACAATGAGAGCTTCTGTATGCTCAACAAATCTTCGATACCGCGGGACCAATCAAGCCAATCTTTGTGTGTAGATCATCCCAAGCACGAGCACCTGCCCACAAAAATGTGGTTCAGCACATCATCTATGTACTGGCGAGTAGAATCCAACCCACTCGCCTAAACCAACACTAACTGGTCAATTTTAGCAAGCATTTAATAGAATGATCTTTGTACTTGGGCCTAGCATTAGTTACAGTTCATGGGCAATAATCATAGTGAAGCATGTAAACGTATTCTTAGCAATATTCATGTGGACATATCATTACAGCATTCTTGGTGTTATCATGCAAAGGCATCATTGAGGCATCATTAACATTAACATCTTAAACATGTTATGACAATTCTCACTTCAAGCATCTCTTAACATGTATGTTATATTTGAGCAATATTCATAGTAAGACATCTTTCTAGCATACTGAATTTAACATGTTAAGCAGGTTCTCATATTGAAAGACTACGTATAGCATCATTTACTTGGCACATTAAGCACGCAAGTTAAGCCAACACATATATTGAGTATATCACATTTAAGTGATTTCTTACCGATAGCCAACTCCCTTGTACCTGCATAAAAATATAGGATAATATGATTTACTTACTTTGTCTGTATAAAACATTCGTTAGCATATATCTTGACTACATGGTCGTTGGTGAAACTGTACCATAACGGACTTTCCAATGGGTATTATGACGTACCATTCCAGGGTAGGTTGCAAGCCTAGCCGAATGTCACGTAACACCTCGTGCCACCATAGCACGACCAATGTTTCCTCCCGGGTCGAATCGGTCCCGGTGCCCCAGGTACCGTTCGAGGAAACTTATTCAGACTTGTACAAGTACGTCCATGACCATGCGAATGCGTGTCGACTCGATAACACAAATGCATGGTAAAGCAACTGAAAGTAAGCAGAGCCAACAGTTCAACATCTCATCTCAAATTCGAGCCGTGTTCAACGACTAATCATTACCATTATTCTACTTGGTGATCTCCATGATCCCAAGCCTCATCATTCTCCATTCATTGATTCATTGCACATTTCTCATAACATTCCTCTTAATGAGGAACCAATAACATTTCATTCATTTCAAAGGGACAAGCAGCTTTTTCCTTCGTTTCATTGGGACAATTATTATTCATTTCATTGCTTATACAAAAACAGGCATCATCTCATTTCTTTACAACAGTTATACAGAGAGTACATGATTCAAGAGTCTCATTCATTGTGTTAATAGCATAGCCAGTTCTTTTCTCATGTCTCATTCACGCAGCATCTCGATTATTCAAGTGATTCATTCATTTCATCAAGATTACGCATAAGGGACATTATCAATTCATTCTCAGGCATCAAGTTACATTAGCAGTTCGAGTGTGATTCAATCAGCAGTATAATATTCATGTCTTATTCATTTCAATAATTCTCAGCATGGGTATCTTTATTATTCAGCAACTAAAATATGGAACATTTAGGGACAATTCATAGCGTCACGTTATTCCATTTATTAAGCATGCAGGAATAAGAAGGAGGGAGGACAGTTCCACTTGCCTGCATAAAAGGGTCTTCCTGTTCCGATCACACACAATTCCACTAAGCGTAGCTCCACCAGCGAGCCACGGTCTAATACCCATTCCGTCTAGCCAGCTAAGAGAGACTGCATCAGTCTCAATTCTCCTGATTCCCAACATAAGTCATGGTCCAACATCTTGATAGCATCTAACTAGCCAACCAAATGCCTCATGCGGAGCGGGGCATTACAGTTATCCCCCTTGGGAGCATCAGGTACATCATGTCATGTGTGTTTCACTTTCATCATGTACTCTTGTTCTTTCATTATTCATGTACACTCTTGTGGTTCATGTACTCTCATGTTCAGAGAGCCCTCATGTATACCTTCATGTGCACCCATTTATGGGCCCCTCGTGTGAAATATTGTACAATAACATAACTTATCTGGATCCTTGTGTATTGATTGGGGTACGGGGGAGTAGAAGCAGTCATGTGAACAATTCCAAGTAGTCATGTATAAACTTTTTAGTGTAATTATTTGCAAATTCAAGCCGTTCACATGTCTATCTTGTACTCTACTTCACTAGTCACTGATAGTTCTCTACTTATAGTAGCTATTTACATTACAGTTCTCTCTCTCTTTTACTACATGTACTTTCTTTCAGCGTTTCATGTATTTTACTCTATTGTATGCTTTATATTTCTGTCTTGATATGAACTGTTGAGATTATGTGCTCGTTCCTGTCCTGATTGGACCTGTTGAAAATATTGCAGAGGATGACGAGGACCTTTACCCTACCTATTATGGAGCTGCCATAGATGACACATACGACTTGGACCTTCAGCAGGATCCATCAGCAGTAGAGGATGTCACGCATATTGTTTAGGCTAGTTAGCTTAGACTTTTATCTTATTTTGATATCTTGTCTTATTGGATACATTTATGTTATATTTGGGATCTTGTTGTTATTCTGGATTTTGTAGAGATGTTATCATAGACACATAGACTTCTTCTCCTGTTTATATTTCATTTGATGATTCTCATTATCTATCTATCTATCTATCTTATCGTACTTCTACCTTAGTTGTTATTGAGCTGTACATTTCTGTATTATCCTCCGTTTGAAGTGTATATACTGTACAGGTACCTTATAATTGTTAGATGTATGTGACTTAGGACAGCGTTCTACCGCCGATACTGCAACGTAGGCTGGACGTACCCACTTCTCGCTCCCCTACACTGGGTACGGGTCGTGATAACTCGAGCCACTGGAAGCGCTCGTCTCGTCCTCCACCCGAGCTTCCGCAACTGCATAGAAAAGAAAGGCAACTCTCGTTAGTTTCAGAAATGTCCTGGGTTCAGCGTATGAAAAAACTCATCTCATTGACACGAGGTCAACGGTTTGAGACTAAAAACTCGATACTGGAGGCCAAGGACATAAAGCCGTGCTCTGATACTATTATGTCACGTCCCGATTCCGTCGAATCGATAGTCGTCCCCCGGGCGTGATGCCATGCGAACCTAGTTTACGATCGCACAAGGCATAGTCATAAGGTAATTCGAGACACGAGATCTAAGAGAGCAAGTAGACAAATTGAATCACACATTAAATAAAGAAAACTTTGACCTTTATTGATAATGGACATCATTTACAGACTCCAGTACAGGACTCATGTCGCGCAGGCTACAACATGACTCAATTACAAAAGAGTGCCGATGAGATAGCCGTTCCATACATTACACACATCCCTCAATATACAACATAGTACTCCAGTAACCTGAAATGGAGGGACGCTGAGCCATCTTCCTTGGACAATTGAGAGTCTTCAAAAGTGGAGTTGTAGGACAAGTCTTCGACGCGCGGCCGAAGCTTCAAAATCACGATCGTCGTCGAGCTAGCTGGCGCATCCTTCCTGATTCGTGGGACCTGTAAAGAGCGAGGATCAGTATGATCATATGTCCTGGCGAATGGCTAATTAAAATCCAAGCTCTGCATTTGATTCAAGCAGTTTTATAAAAATGTTAGCTAGCTATTTCTGTGATCTTTCTAACCATCCTGATCGATTTGCATGTTAACATATTTTGAGGCAAGCATATGAAATTGTATAACATTAAGCAGCTATCATATTCATCCCGTGTCACGTGCATTTGTTAAGCAGTGAAAGGGTGTGAAGGTTACTGGCAATGTCAAGCCATCACGGACTATAGTCGGGTTAGACGACGACCCTTTTGCGGTGGGTAGCGATCCCTGTGCGAAAGTTCCTGAATAACCCACGCCGATGTAAGGCTGGAGCTTGCTATACTCGTTCCTCCCGGGCCAAATCAGTCCCTTGGCCTAGGCAACCGTTCGAGGAAACTACACCTTGTCGACAAGTTGTCTAATGACCATTTTGTAGAGTCTTGAAATATGATCTCTTTTCTAGAACCTTATCCTTTCTCTTTTATGTGCGAAACTTAACCTTTCTTTTGACTTAGTCGATTTACTCACTTAGCCATATCGTTGCGATAAACGTTAATTGATTCATTCATTGTTTTGCATAGGCTAAGTAGAATTGTATAAGGAAGCACGTTTTCCATTTTCAATACCGGCAGTTTGATAGCAAGTGTTTCGTGAAGAATCGTGCCACGATTTCTTTGATTCTACACTATTATGACAAGCATTCATTTAACTTTATATTGATTTTGAAATAGAGGGACGAGGCGAAGGAGGTCAGCCACTCGCTTTAGACTTGCTTCAAGCGAGTGACTGGTTGGCTGCGCTGACGTCGCCTACGCGATCACCTGCAATCGCATAAGCAACTGATTAGAACACTGTGTAATTCAAGGAATTTTGATATGAATGCGAAGCTCGAAAACGCAAGTCAGGAAAACCCATCGAAAACATTCACGAAAAATGCATTCATGAAAACCAAAGCCAAAGCCAAATCAAGTGCGGCATAAAAACCAGAGCAACGGGAGGTCTCTCCCGACTCAGCCGCAGAGCCAATCCTTGAGGCACAACCCACGAAATATGGGACTTGGTTTCGAAGAAGCCATTCCATAACGTGGAACGGATCTTAATTCAATCGTTCTCGTTCGATTGACTCGGCCGATTCCGACCTATCGGTCCCGATCGAATCGTTAGCGACAGTGTTCCTTTCTCGCGCACCCCGTGGACGGAAATGGGGCACGATGAGGGACGGGGCACTACAGCCTTCCGGACAACTGCATTTTGTCGTTCAAAGACTTGAAGTGCCTATTCCTCAATCGATTCTACGAAGGGGGAATGGACATGACAATGTCGACTCTCATAGACATTATCCAGAAGGAGAAGGAACACGTAGGCGCATACATTGAGCGCGTCCGCAAGGCCGCTCTGAGATCCCCCCCTGGTATACCAGATCCCATTCTTATGGACTCTTGTCGCAAAAATATGCTACCGATAATCAAATTGTGGCACAGTGCTCCTTGTACAGAATGGACGCCCTTCATTACAGAGGCAGACGTGACAGAATGGAAAGCTCGAGATGCACAACTATTGGGACTGAGTTTTCTATCATTCGAAGACAAAGGAAGGCGCTTATTTAGCAACAATCCCGCTCCCAAGGACGGTAAAGGGAAATAAGTCATGACCGTCAACATCTCCAAGGGTTTAGTAACAATAAACCCTAGGCCGGCCGAAGCGCAGAGGCTGAAATAGACCTACTCCTTCAACGACAAAGACACAGTAGAACTCTTTGATATGCTGACGAATGGTGGCAAGTTTTCGCTCCCGCCTCCTAAGCGTCTCGATGAAGTGGGAAATGTAGACAATCCAAAATACTCCCATTACCACCAATATGTTCACCATTCGACATGTGACTGCTACGTGTTGAAAAGACAGATCTAGTGCCTCATCGACGCCAAGGTCATTTTGCTCGACTGAGAGGAAAAGACTGTTACTGCCAACATGGTCACTTTCTAATTCGAAAGTTTTTCAAGAATAGAGGCTCAAAACGGCGTAGTCCCCATCCCGAGAACAATAATGGAAGTAGTCAATCTTCCACCGTCCCGTGACAATGCTCAAGGCCACATCCCATTTACATCGCCGCGAGACAAAGTGATGTGGATCCATCCTGATCTCGCCCCAGACTTGATGGTGCCTACAGTGCACTCTATCAAGGGAAAGAAAGTCAAGTCATGCTATACGATTTCTACATCGGCAGATGACACTCTGGTTACCACTCGCTCGGCTTACCAGCAAGAAGAAAATTAGGCTCTAAAAGAGGAAACACCTCCCCCTGTTGCGGCCACTGCCCCCCATACATCGGAACCTAGTCTGTCTTAAGCCCCAACCACAGACAAACAAAGGCAAAAGGAGGTTTGCTTTGACAAACCTCTGAGAAAAGACTCGACAGAAGGACATATTAAGCCCTACAACTTTGACATATTGGCACAGCTGGCCAATACTCCGGCTCGACTGTCACTCTTCGAGCTCCTTCGTCTCTCCAAAGAGACTCAAGATGCCCTCAGCGAAGCTTTACAGAACGCTGACTCCTTTCTCACCCAGGTGCAACAACCCAAGGAAGACCCTACTGCATGCCCACATTGTCACAATGTGGTCGAGGTGATTCCTAACATCACCTTCACCCAGCAGGACATGTTGTTGAAGAATAATCGACACTATATGCCCTATAATACACAGGGTATGTTAGTGCCATTAAGAACGATCACATCCACAACGACCATGGATCTTCTCTTAGCATCATCCCTCAGAGTTTACTTCAAGCATTGGGGATCCCAATGCATCGACTAACTGCATCAAACACTATAATCAACGGCTTCAACGCTGGAAAAGTGAGCCCCTGGGCAAGTGTAAGCCCCCTAAATTTTCAAGATTTATTTTCGAATTATCCAAATGATTTATTCTCGATAATTTAATTTGATTTAATTAATTTTGATCATTAAATGCTCTTTACAGTAACTTGGATTTCTAGAGCATCAGGGATGCCAGTCTCTGAAAACTTTCTTCTTGAAGTTTGTAGTAGACGAGATTATTTTCATGTTGATATATCGTGTCCCACTCGAACTTGTTCTCTTGTGCTCCATTTGCTTCGCACAACTTTCGGGTCAATTTAGACTAATTTATAGCCTGTCGTAATTTGTGATTTGATTTCCAATTTAATTTCTGGGCCCGACATTGGTCCAATCCAGCCGACCCAATATATGGCCCTGGCCTATTTTTAGTCTACTATGCACGTACCACTTGCGTGCCACCAAATTGATCTCCCTTGTGCTCTCATTTCATCCATGATTTTAATTCGTTTAAATTTATTATTTTAATTAAATCTTGGCCCCAAGCTTGTCCAACTTTGCCCAACACCCAACCCAATTGGGTGTGACCGCTGTCATGACTACCCATACACCCCACTATTGTATTTGCATTTTCTCTACTCAAAAATATTCCTATTTTATATAAATATCTTATTTTTCTCTCTCTATTATATATATATATATATATATATTTTTTCTCTCTCTATTATATATATATATATATTTATATATACATATACATATACATATACATATACATATATATATATATATATATATATATATATATATATATATATATATATATATATATATATATATATATATATATATATATATATAATACTCTCACTCTCTCTACATTTAAATCCTCACACAAACACACCCCACCTCACTCCCCATGTACAGCCGGCCTACACCCCCCTCTCTCTATCTACCTTTTCTCTCTCCTCTCTCTCTAAATATATATCTCTTTATATAATATATACCCACATATATATATTATATATAAACATATCTTTCTCTCTCTCTCACTTTACACCTACACACACACCCTCCCCTACCACCATCAGCCGACCCCCTTGCTGTACACGAGACCAGTACACCCCCCCAAACTGACCTCTTCCTCTCTCTATTCTCATTCTCTCTCTCTTTCTATTTGTATATTATATACCCACACACAATATATAATCTCCCTCCCTCTTTATGTAATAAACACACACACACCAACTCCCCTCTTCCCTCACAGCCGAACACCACCCTCCTCATCACACAACCCCCTCCATTCTCCTCCTCTATCATCATCATCTCCATTTCTTCTTCTTCATTATCATCAACTTCAATCACCATCACCACCACTTCCATCATCAACACCACACACCACCATCACCATCTTCACCACACACCATTACCACCTCTCCTCATTCTTCTCCTCTCCTCTCCTTTCCGTGTGCCACCGTCGGCCTCGCCAGCCCGCCGCCCCGCCACCGCCCATGGCAGAGCAGCAGTGAGGCAGCAGCAGCAGCGCGCACAGTGCGCGCGTGCGCGGGCCGCCGTCGCGCACTGTCGTGCCGCCGCACGGCACTGCTGCCGGCCGTCGCCGTCGTCGGCAACCCCCCTAGCCGCGCGCAGCTCCGACGAACCTCCCTGGGCAGCGCCATCCTCCCGGGCGCGATACACGGGCGATTCGTGCATTTTGGACAAAATCTTGCCGTGACGCGCGATTTCAAATTTCAGAATTCGCGTCTCGGAGCAACGACTTCGCACGAATTTTCTGGACAATCCGACCGTTGGATCGTCGAACCGTTTCTTCCGTCCCATTCTCGGTATATAGCTCTTCACTCCCCTCAATTTTCTTCCGTTAATTTTATCGTTTGATACATCAAAATCGGCCACCAAGTTGACCGTTTAAATTGTATAATTTTTGGACAGTTTTACGGAGCCAACTTCGTCGGTTCGTATCTCCTCCATCGTAGCTCCGTCTAGCGTACCACTGGTTCCAATGCGAAGCTGGTATAACCCTCTTCCTACCCCTTAAGTTTCGTTTCATTGTGAGCACGTTTGATTGGTTGAATTCGACGCCAAAGTTGGCCGTCCGAATTTATAATTTCAAAGTTATAAAATTCCATTTTTGAACCCGGGACTCCGAATTCAATTTCTGACACCACAAGTAGACTTGTGGTGTCGTTTTGGCACGTTTTCATAAAAAGTTTGTTAGATTTGGAGGACGTGGACCCTGGCACGCATTTTGGTGCAAAGTGGGCCCTACAGTCCGGATCAACAGGACTTTTTAACGTCGGCTCATCGGAATCCAATTTCGGATATACCGTTGAGTTTGTATTGTCATTCTGGACTCGTTGACATATAATTTGCTAGATTTTAGTGGAAATTGGTTCCGGCACGTATTTCGGTGCAAGTCGGATACCAATATCCGGGTCAACGGGTCATTTTGAGATCGGCTCAACGGAATCCAATTCTGGATATACCATTGGGTTCGTATCATTATTCTGGATTCATGGACATATAATTTGTTAGATTTAGTGGACTAGTATTCTTGCACATTTTTTGGTGCAAAGCGGGTCCGACACGGACACCGTTTTGACTCAAAATTACCTTTTTGCCCCTGTGTCAAAATTGGACTTATGGGCAGGCTATTCTAGCTATTTCGACCATTCTGGACCCGTTGGTGATGGTTGTTTCACCATCTGACAACATCTGTAGGTTTCCCCCTATCTATCACCCTATTATTATTATAATCTTTCTCTTTTGTTTGTATTTTGAGATCCATCGATTTCAGTAATTTTTTAATCACTGAAATTGAATGTGTTGACCCTGTAGATGTTTATAGAGACTAGCCTTGAACCTATTTGACCATGGTTGACTACTTTGACTGAACGTCGAAGTAGAGTCAACATTGACCTAGGTTAGACTAGTTTTGACCTTGGTTGACCACAGTTGACTATTTTGACCAAAACTCAACTGTAAGTCAACCCTTGACTTAGATTGACCTAGTTTGACTTGCCTTGACCTAGTTTAACTTAGTATGACTTAATTTTACTTCCAAACCCTTATATTGATACATTATTCCATCTATAGGTCCTCGAGGCACTGTTCTTGGACTCAATCGACTTATCCATCACATTACAGACGAGTACATTCTCTGATAGTAATTCTGTTTTATGATATCGTCTATGTTTCTTGTATTTAGTGTAGATACCCTTGTTCTCTTGACACATTGTTCACTCGGATTGGTATTTCTTTGGATCCCGTCATGAGATGTTATTCCTTGCTTTCCTTGGTATATCTTGTGCAAGTCTTTCTTGTTCCTTGTGCATTGTATAGACACGATTCCTGCGAAGGCTAGCTACCCTCTCAAAGAATCGTGTGTCATGATGTGTCATGGTTGGATCCACTATACTAGTCGGGGACGAAGAGTATTAGTGTAGATGTGTGGTCATTATCCACCTTGTTTATTCTTTTAGACCTTGTTGAATAGCCAATCCTACACTCCACGTATGATTGGCCGGATCATTACCTTGTGCAGACCCAAGCCGGCCACATGTTGAAACTAGTACTCATACACCTAGATAGATGATTCTTAAATCTTATACATGCCATGCTCAGTTTTACTTGCCTTATTCTAGCTCTAGATTTACAGCTTACCTTGCCAAGATACTCATATGTACATTTCATAATTTCTTGTATATTCGCTCTATTTACTGCTATATTTTCAATATCGTCTAATTAGAACTGTTATTTGAGATTTGTGCTCGTTTTATCCTGACTGGATATGTTGACAAAATTTTAGGAGTAGTTGTGCCCTCGGTATTGGACTACAGGATGTTGCTAGCTGGGGTGGTTCTCGGTATTCTTCACCGTGAGTTGTCTCTTAGGAGTTCTAGGTCTGGTAGTTATTAGTTTTATTATTATTTTCCTCTGTTTTATTCTTGTCTCATATGATCATTGTAGATTCTAGTTGTTCTAGTGATATTGTTATTATTTCTTGTCTTATCTTCCTTAGTTTTTATGATGTGACATGAGTATATTTTTAGTTATGGATCTTTAGATGTTGTAGTTAGTATAGGGTACTTGACAGCGCTCTACTGCCGATACTGCGGCGTAAGATGGGCATGGCCCACGTATTCATACCCGTATATCCGGGTGCGGGTTGTGACACATTTTTGTGGTGGCCCATGCAGGTCTGTCTTTGCAAATTAATGCGAAGTCGTGGTAGTGCTTGAGCTTATCTGTACTACTACGAGCCTGCCCTAGGATTAAGGTTGAGTCATGGAATATTTTAGGATTTTGGTACTCTGTCACATATTAGGAACTCTTGGTAGATTCCAGAGATGATTCCTGGGAATCTTATTTCAAAAGCTTTTCAAATCTTTTTCCACTTGTTTCTATTCGTCTTGATTTTTGAAATATTTGTCCGTATCAAACTTTATTCTTTCTTGGGATGAGTTGTGGATCCCAGAGGGAAGGTATAAGTTGAACTTATATATTCTCTAGGTTGATAATCAAATATGATTTGCCAATCTCAAGATTGAGATTATTTAGATTATATTCTAGAACTTTCAATCTTGACCTAGATAGTACCTTTGGGACTTCTCCTGAGAATTTTCTTCTAAACCCTGCATCGGAATCTGTTTTCGCTAGCTCCCATTTACTTATCCTTGATTCGTCGTTGAATTTTGAATCTTGATGTTCGTTCGTTGTTGACTTTGACTTCGTATCTAAGATCAGTTTTTATGAATTGAGTTAAGATATTCTGATAAACTTATTTGATGAGGACGATAATGTCTACTTTATTTATGGAGTTTAGAATTTATCGCAGTCATACTAGCTAGTACGACAGGGACATGGAGCCTGATGTTGGATATACTATCCTAGTTATGAAATCTAGATTTTTTTTGCAGCCATACCGGTTGGCGTGGTAAGAAATCTAGATGACATAATTATAGGGTGTACACCCAAGTTATGGACTCCATCGTTTATTGCAGCTATGCTTACTGGCATGGCAAAAATTCTGGCAACATAATTTCAGGAAGACGTGTATGGTTATCAGACTGTATCTTAAGTCGGATCACTTCGTTATGACTGGATGAGCAAGAACAAATTCTTATCATCATTCTTCCCCGTCTTGGTTAACTCTGTCTATCTACAGCCTAACTAGGATTTCTCGACATGATTGTTTTGTGTTCCATCTTTCATATAATTTGACTAAACTCTTCTTCACTAGCCTCTTGGATAATTCTTCTTGTCATTCCCTATAATTGTTGAAAGTGCCTCATGGGTTGATTCAGAAAAGGTTCGAAAGGTAATTTATCCTTGTATTACGGAATCGGGAGTTTGCATCCAGAGAAATACTGGCGAGGCATGACTTCGGATAACGGCATCATAGTTAAATACGTTTCTCGAATTCTACTTGGACCACTCCTTAAGCATTTTGACTAACATCTTCTCCTTTATTTTGCAAAAATCGTTTGGAAATATTTCACGAATTTAGCCAAGTTAAGTTCAGGAACCTATATTATCTGGCATAGCAGCTGTGCACTGCAGCCATCCGTCGTATTATGGAACAAGGAAGTTAATCGCAGCCAGATGCACACTAGCGCGATAGTAACTTCATGTGACATAATTACGGAGGTATATGGTTCTTGAGTTTTACTTCGACTACGTCCTATGCATGTCGTTGGCCTCGTATTATTCTTGGAAATATTTCGACAATCTTTTCTGTCTTGCTTGACCCTTACCTTGCTTGAATATTGATATGGATTGTTAGACCCAGTCTTAGGCTCTTGTTACCTCCTATTTTTGATGATTGGATAGCCAGACCTTGTTAACAGATTATGTAGTGTAACTGTAATATGTTAATGTGTGATTGTGATGAGTATATTTTTCTTGGGGATTCATTGGGTTGAGCTTGTAGGACAGATATGAGTGACTGACTATAGTGGACTTAGAAACCATTAAGAATGATTAGTTTGATAGTATAGATTGATTTTTAAGGTATCTAAGAAGGAGTAATGAAATGTTATATTTTGTGACTACGAATTTAGGACTAGAATTTTGTGCTTAGATTCGAGGGTTGAACATTATAAGACTTTGATGACCAAGTGATTATTGGTTATCTACAAACCATTTACTTATGATTGGAGGATAGATCGATATATGGAATGAAATAGAAGGAGATAACATTGCATGCAAGATCAGAAGATAGCAGGAACAAAACATGGACATATGTGCATAGGTAATAAATAATTCGGTAAATGAATGAAGAGTTTGAGTTTGAGGGTTTATATTCAGGAGTTCTTGAGTAAAAGAGAGAAGGCTCAATGCCAAGAATAAGTTTTGAATGTATAATTTCATGGAGCTTGTGATTAATAGGATAAAGATACTTATGACGGGATAAGGAAACAAACAAATTGCTATTGAGATTGGAATTTTGGTTGATGGCCAATCAATGTTGATATATATATATATATACGTATCTCGAGGATGACCTATATTTTAGAGTATATGTGAAGGTTCTTATTGATATGAAGATTCTAAGGGGTAAAATGACATAGTTTTTATGGAAGAAGCTTGTTGAACCAGAACCAAATGATTGTAGAGAGAAACAACATATGTGATAACAAGGGTAGCAGAATGAGTACTGTAGCCATAGCAGTTGCATGTTTTAGCTTGACCTATTGGATGATTTTAATTTCGAGGACAAAATTTTTGTAAGGTGGGTAGGATGTAAGCCTCCTGAATTTTCGAGATTTATTTTCGAATTTTCAAATGATTTATTCTCGATAATTCAATTTAATTTAATTAATTTTGATCATTAAATGCTCTTTACCGTGACTTGGATTTCTAGAGCATCAGGGATGCCAGTCTCTGGAAACTTTCTTCTTGAAGTTGTAGTAGACGAGATTATCTTCATGTTGATATATCGTGTCCCACTCGAACTTGTTCCATTGTGCTCCATTTGCTTCGTGCAACTTTCGGGTCAATTTAGATTAATTTATAGCATGTCGTAATTTGTGATTTGATTTCCAATTTAATTTACGGGCCCGACATTGGTCCAATTCAGTCGACCCAATATATGGCCCTGGCCTATTTTGAGTCTACTATGCACGTGCCACTTGTGTGCCACCAAATTGATCTCCCTTGTGCTCTCATTTCATCCATGATTTTAATTCGTTTAAATTTATTATTTTAATTAAATCTTGGCCCCAAGCTTGTCCAACTTGGCCCAACACCCAACCCAATTGGGTGTGACCCCTGTCATGACTACCCATACACCCCACTATTGTATTTTCATTTTCTCTACTAAAAAATATTCCTATTTTATATAAATATCTTATTTTTCTCTCTCTATTATATATATATATATATATATATATATATATATATATATATAAATAAATAAATAAATAAATAAATAAATAAATAAATATAAATATATATATATATATATATATTTTAATATATATATAAATATAAATAAATAAATATATATATATATATATATATATATATATATTTATAAATATATATATATATATATATATATATATATATATATATATATATATATATATATATATATATATATATATATATATATATATATATATATATAAAGTCATTCCCTTGTGGGAATTCCCATCCTTGTACAGATTTCACATCCATATTACCTCTGAGTAAACACCATCCTTGTGGGAATTCCCATCTGAGTAAGGAAAGTTTATCCACATAGATTTGGTGTTTTCCACATCCATATTACCTCTGAGTAAACACCATATCCCCAATAAAGTCGTTTCCTTGTGGGAATTCCCATCCTTGTACAGATTTCACAAACATGAATATGAACAGAAAAAGAAAAGCAAAGAAAATTTCATATGTGATTGAAATATATTTGGTATTACAAAAGAGATCCTCTCACACAGAGAGAGAGATTAAAAAAACCAAAACTGAGAAAATTGAGTTCGAAGCTCCTCCAAGCGGCCTCTCAAGTGGTCTCTTCGGCCGTCGACTGATGCCTGGACCCTTCGCTCAACCTCCTGATGTTGGGCATCTTCATCTCCAACAGAAGACAGGGCTTGATTCGCAAGGATCAATTCGGCCTGGCGATTGCCAATGTCCTCCTTCACCCGGACCCAAGTTGCAAGACCGACTGCACCGTATAGGCTATTACTAGCCCACTATGATGGCGGATGCCGTAGAATATGCGAAGAACTGCCTAGTATGTCAGTTGCATACAGACTTCATTCATCGACCTTCGGAGCATCTACACCCTATTGTGGCCTCCTGGCCATTTGAATCATGGGAAATGGATATCGTTGGGCCAATCAGCCTGTCACGACCCGCACCCTAGAGTTAGGGCACGAGAACGTAACAACGCCCAGCCAACGCCGCAGTGTCGGCGGTAGAACGCTGTCCTAGGTCTCAATGCATCTAACAGTATAAGACTAAATAGTTTATACTCCCCGAATGAGGGTGACATAGCAGATACAGTCTCAATCACATCTAAGGTAGAGCATGATAAAGATAGATAAAACATGAAATCCAAACAGATACGGAAGATAGAAGTCTAAGTATCTAAGATACATAAACCCAGAAATACATCTCAAAACTCAAATACAGTAATCCACAAAGTAAATACAACTCCAGAAAAAATGAAATAACTATCTAAACAACCTCTACTGTGTCTCCTCTAGGCTAGCAGGCAATCCCAGGCCATCTGTAAAATTTATCAACAGGTCCAGTCAGGACTGGAGCGAGCACAATACATCTCAACAGTTCATAGCAGGTTAGAAAATATATTCATGCAGTAAAGTAAGATACAAGTACTGAAAGAAGTGCAGTATGTAAACAGAGAGAGAAAGCTGTAATAGAAATATCTACTATAAGTAAAGAGCTACCAGTGACTAGTGATTTAGAGCACAAAGTCGACATATGAACGGCTTGATTGTACATGGCTATACTAAAGAGGCGTACATGGCTATTCTACTTTGAAAATTATTCACATGTCTATTTATACTCTCCCGTACCCCCAATCAATACACAAGGATCCAGCCAGGTTATGTTATATGATGCTATGTAACAGCCCCCGAAGGGTGGTAGACCCCGAAGGTGATAAGACCCCGAAGGTGATAGACCCCAAAGGTGATAAGACCCCGAAGGTGATAGACCCCGAAGGTAATAGACCCCGAAGGTGATACATAGTAGTCCCACAAATAGGATAAGGATTCTAGGAAGACTCTACGATCATAAGAGTATATGTCGTAAGTGATCAAAGAACCAATGAAGCATATAATACGCCATGTAAGTGAAACGCACAGAACATGTAGTACCCGATGCTCCCTAAGGATAACATCTCGAGAAGGGATCCATATAGTACCAATCCGTGTGACCAACGTGACAGTACAAGTAAAGTAATCTATTGCAGGAAATAATTCTAAGCAGGATATGAAATGATCAGAGAATGTACTCGCCTCGATAACCTGAACAGCTGATAAGTATAGGGGGTCCAACAGAAGCCACAGAGTCCTATTTAAAGCAACACAGGTTACAAGGTGTCTGGCTCCTAATTAGAACAGCACAAGTCACAACATGTCCAGAAGGGTAATATAAAGTACTACAATGCATTCTACACGAATCTAGGTCAAACTAGGCCAAAGTCAACCCTTGGTCAACTCTGGTCAACTGCACTAGTCAAACTAGGTCATGTCCTAACCCAGCAAGTCTTACTAGGCCTAACCAAGACTATCCTAGCAAGCACACATCAATACAAGGCTATACAAGCTAATATACACCTAACTCTATATAGCATGCAATTATTCAATACTCAAATAGGCAAGAATTCACATTGGATATACACTAGGTAATCTATTACTTTAAGCTATATATGTCTACACATATATACACATGCATGTATTGGTATTCAACATTAGGTCTATAATCATGGCATTTCAAATGGTTATATAAACTTATATATTACAACACAATATGCTAACATATATATAATATACAAACATAGCTAAGTTAACTATATTCATAAATACTTATTTAAGAGGCTATGTGTGTGTATGTGAACATGGCAAAGGGGCAAGTGAGGGTTAAATTGGCATACATAGTGTATATATATCAAAGAGTGTCAAAGTGTAAGTGAACAATGTGTCAAGTGTGATAGTGTCAACATAGTGTAAGGGGGTACATGAGGTAATATAGGATTTGTGTTAACATAGAATATTATATCTCATTAACTTGTATATTGCATACATTACAACTATTATTACATTACGTTCATGCTTGCATTCATTCATCATTCATTATTCTCTTGCACTACTATATGCACCATACATTACATACTATGGAACCTACATATTTATTACAAGCCATACTTATACATGCTTACATTAGATAGGATACTTATACCTCATACATCATTTATTTAACCATTTACTCATGCTTGCATTCTCTATTTAATTACATAATGTATATACATTAACATGGGTTAAAATCAAATAGAACATTATATTACACACAAGGGTGCACAAAATGCATATGCCGAATAGTAACTCCTACTAATAATCAATACTGTACCATCTCAGCATGAATTAAAATTTAGGATTAAAATATGTTATAGATCTTTGTGTTAGCTTTCCAAAACTTTAAACGGATCGCGTTTTCGTTTCCGGAAACTCCCGGAATCGCGAAAACACCGAGAACGCGTTTGTCTTTCGTACAGCTGACACTCAAATAATTCTCCAAAAAGTTACACAAAGAATTAGGCCTATTAATATATGTTTTTGGAAAGCTAACTTCAATACGCTTCTTTTAAAAAAAACGGGAGATTAAACTGAGCTTTGACCTAGAAGTTATGACATTTCTAAGTTAGGGCTGAAATTAAAAACGTGGATAAAATCATGACGGATTTAGGTAGTTTGGGACAAAAGAACACAAGTATATAACATAATATATCAAGAACTCACTCTCTACACTAATATGTATATATGAGACACTATAGAACACATCTCCAATACAAAAATATGAGATTAAACATGTAATAATTCATTCATACATAACAACAACACATAGTGTGTCCAAATTTGGGATTTTCCCACATGGACACAACCACAACACAAAGGACACTTCTATGACCTCCAAATGGACACGAAATGGACACAAATGGAGATACAACTATGGGGTCATTCCTATGGGTTCAAAATAGACCTATATGCAGGAGGAAATGAAAAGGAGAAGGGATTTATACCTCCCGGTAGATCGAATCGAAGAAAAGCCTTCCCGGAGCGACACCGACACGTAGAGATTCCAAAAGGACACGAACGAGCTCCGAATCCTCCCAAACTTGGGTAGCTTCCTCCTTGGCTAGAATGGAGAAGGAAAGAAGAAGATTTGGTGGTGAAATGGAATAATTTGGTGGAAAAATTGCTAGGGATTGCTCTCTAGGAATTTGGGGAAGAACAAGAGAGAGAAAAATAGATGGATAATGACAAATGGGAGGCTCAACCCTATCCTTATTGTGGCTGACCATAAAGGTGGTTTTGTCCTATTAGGAAAAGTCCAAAAGCCCCTTTTCTAGTCTATTTACTAATACATTGGTAAGGGGTTAAGTCGGGGGTAGTTTGGTCAATCCTAAAACACTAATCCATATTAATACTAACCAAAATAATTAGTCTAGTCACTAACTAAAATTAATATCATGTGGACTAAAATTAATATTATGTGGGCCATGCCTAACTAGTGTATGGGCCCGCTAGAGTCAAAACTACCCCGGGTCCCCGATACAAGTCGGAATGAGTTGAAATTCGAACCCGACTCAAATAACCCCAAAATATTACAATAAATAAATAAATAATTCCAAAATAATTTAAAAATGAAAAATGACAAAAATACTCCTGTTTCTGGAAACTGGGGGTGACAAATCTATCCACCTTAAAAAATTTCGTCCTCGAAATTAAAACAAAGCAATCACAGGAAACACATGCAGAAAACAATCTTATTCAAATACTTTTCAAAAAAATCATTAATAAAAAAAATCTCCTTGAGGCACATCAAACATTTATAAATAAAAACTGATACGTATCTGATACGGACACAAAACCATCACACCTATCAAAGGTCAAAATTAACAATCACCAACGCAATAAATATCAAAATAATTCAAGGAGGTCTAATGCAAAATATTCTTAGGCCAAAAATGACATTAAAACATCCTAATCACATGGTTAGGCTCTAGGTCAAACAGTCTCTAGGGTTTCACTAGCAAAACATCAAAATTACAAGTCAAGATTTTAAATAGTTTTAAAATAATTTAAAAAATTACCAAAATTATATCATGATTTAAATGTCAAATCAATAAATGATTAAAATTACAAAATTACTCTCATTTTAGAAAATTGGGTGTTACAAGTCTACCCACCTTAGAAAAATTTCATCCTCAAAATTAAAATGTCCATACTCCCTCTAGGTCAAACCTCCACAAATCAAAGTCCCAGATTAAAACAAATCATGTGATCAAAAGGATGACATACAGGGTCATTGCATACGGTGGTAGTAAAAGTTTCATCTAGGTATACTAGTCATGCTAAACCAAGACGGTCATAGGGTATCAAACACACAAGAAATCTAGAGTACTAAAATGGAAAAGATACATAAATAACAAATCATCAAAACTGTAAGACAGTCTACCATCCTATGTGAAAGCTGGTACTCAAAAAAAATATATAAAAATAAGAAAGGTAACTTCCAATAATCTAAAAGGGTACAGAAAAATCAATTTCAAAGTTAAAGAACTGAAAGTCACTTGCATTGAAATCCAATCACAATATATATATAGAGAGAGTTAGAGAGGGAAAAGCTGGCATTATGTAATGTTATATGGTTTGTGTGTGTATGGGTGTATGTAAACAGGTTAATATGGTAAGATAGTTGGCATATGTGTAGACGAAATATACATAAAATTGTATATGAGAAATTGGGTTTCAAAACAACGGCTATCAAGTTACACTAATCATGGCATATTGGTTAAATAATCTACAATACGCAACTTATTTACTCATAACTTGCATGGCTAACCTTATACATATATATATAAAGAGGGTGTGTGTGTGTGTCCTTGTACAGGGTTATAGCCTAGTATTGAAAGGTTAAACCCAGTTTTAGTTCAGCATTTACATGCAAAGTCTGAAAATAAGCTAACATTTAAAACAGTAAAATATTAACATAATGCAGTCTCATATTTTAGGGTTTTGAAACATCGCAACCCATTTCAATGGTCCTAATACATCCTAACATGATAGAAGTGAAACCCTAACATACTATCCATACATTTATCTATGCACACAGTTCAATATTACATGTTAAATCTGAAATTTAATTAAACATAAAAATTAATGTAAAAATGTTAACATGTAACTAGTTTTCAGGGTTTTGGAGAAATTTGAACATTAAAAACCAACTCAATGTTTATCACAACTAACATGTAAGAATATGAAACATAAATTTATATCCCTACTTCCCACAAGGTATATAGCTCAAATATTACATTTAAGAAATAAAACAGCAATTTGAACTAACATTTGGAATCCCGCATCAAGGGTTAACATACATACAGTCTCAGATTTTACAAATTTAAACACAAAACTCAACCAAAATTTTGAATTGAAACCCCACATATAACATACATGTGCAGTAATTTAAACATAACTAATAATATAAAATTTATATTTAAATTATGAATTTAAACATGAAAAAGCAGAGAACCAGAAATATTGGGGTTTTGACAATTTAAACATCAACAACATATTAATATGTATTTAGATAGGTAGAAAAATCAAGTGTAGCATGCATACGTGTTAGGCAAAGTGTATGCTATATATATTCATATACATATTCTCATGTCCTAATATAAAAAAATTATTTCTACGTTAAGACTAACATTTAGATTCCTACCAAGATTGCAAGCAGGTGATTGACGTAATCAAGGCAGTTTTATTATTATTATTTAATACAAGAATAATAGCAAGGAAGAAATAACGATAAAATCTGTTTTGCTTATCTATTTAAAGAAGAACCATTTTGAAATCCAGAGCTAAATTATCAAATCCAAGATAAAGTCTAGCAAAATTATCGATCATTGCATTAAGAAGAAACTCATAGCAAGAAGTTACGTAAAGGTTTATAAAAACAGGCAAACCTACTCTTAAGTTAAATAATGAGAAGCAAACAAAACAAAACAATTAATAATTAAAATTTTTTTTGAAGGACAGAAACAAAAGTAGAGAAAACATGTTTCGAAAACATTTAAGGTACAATCTGATAATCATATGCGTCTGTCCAAAATCATGGTATACTAAATCCTCGTCATACTAGTAAGCAAGGCTACGATAATCACAGAGTCCTTGACTTATGCACATACCTCTAGAATCATGGTATTTAACATTTTTGCGGTGCCGCTAGCTTGGCTGCGAAAATCTTAAATTCCTACACCCGAGAAATATATCCAGAGTCAGACTATATGTCCTTACCATGCTGGCTAATGTGACTATAGAAGACTAGATTCCATAACATAGATGACCTAGCCCATATAATTTCATCTTGTCAAAAAAAAAATTAAATTAAATCAACAATGAATACCCATAAATCAAATCAAATTTATCAACGAACTTCAAAATTCAAAATGAACAAAAATCCATCAAAATATAACTCAGATGCAACAGCTATCATCAAGATTCAAAATTCGACAATCATTCATCAAAATCAATGAATACAACTCAAATTCAACCATAATCCATCAAAATCAAATTTAACAACAGTAAGTAAAAATAAATCAAATCAAGGAAAAAAAGAGTTCTCAAATCGAAGTTAAAATAAGATTCTCAAGGGTCGTCCCAAGAATCTCTCAAGGGTTCCTAACTGTGATTGAGTATCTTCAAAAATATATCCTATTCCTAGTGCAGGCTGTAGTGCTAATCAAGTTCGAATACCACTACACTTTAGTCTCGACCTGCATGGGCCACCACTAAAAACGTGTCACGACCCGTACCCTAGAGTTAGGGCACGAGAACGTAACAACGCCCAGCCTACGCCGCAGTGTCGGCGGTAGAACGCTGTCCTAGGTCTCAATGCATCTAACAGTATAAGACTAAACAGTTTATACTCCCCGAATGGGGGTGACATAGCAGATACAGTCTCAATCACATCTAAGGTAGAGCATGATAAAGATAGATAAAACATGAAATCCAAACAGATACGCGAGATAGAAGTCTAAGTGTCTAAGATACATAAACCCAGAAATACATCTCAAAACTCAAATACAGTAATCCACAAAGTAAATACAACTCCAGACAAAATGAAATAACTATCTAAACAACCTCTACTGTGTCTCCTCTAGGCTAGCAGGCAATCCCAGGCCATCTGTAAAATTTATCAACAGGTCCAGTCAGGACTGGAGCGAGCACAATACATCTCAACAGTTCATAGCAGGTTAGAAAATATATTCATGCAGTAAAGTAAGATACAAGTACTGAAAGAAGTGCAGTATGTAAACAGAGAGAGAAAGCTGTAATAGAAATATCTACTATAAGTAAAGAGCTATCAGTGACTAGTGATTTAGAGCACAAAGTCGACATGTGAACGGCTTGATTGTACATGGCTATACTAAAGAGGCGTACATGGCTATTCTACTTTGGAAATTGTTCACATGTCTATTTATACTCCCCCGTACCCCCAATCAATACACAAGGATCCAGCCAGGTTATGTTATATGATGCTATGTAACAGCCCCCGAAGGGTGGTAGACCCCGAAGGTGATAAGACCCCGAAGGTGATAGACCCCAAAGGTGATGAGACCCCGAAGGTGATAGACCCCGAAGGTAATAGACCCCGAAGGTGATACATAGTAGTCCCACAAATAGAATAAGGATTCTAGGAAGACTCTACGATCATAAGAGTATATGTCATAAGTGATCAAAGAACCAATGAAGCATATGATACGCCATGTAAGTGAAACGCACAGAACATGTAGTACCCGATGCTCCATAAGGATAATATCTCGAGAAGGAATCCATATAGTACCAATCCGTGTGACCAACGTGACAGTAAAAGTAAAGTAATCTACTGCAGGAAATAATTCTAAGCAGGATATGAAATGATCAGAGAATGTACTCGCCTCGATAACCTGAACAGCTGATAAGTATAGGGGGTCCAACTGAAGCCACAGAGTCCTATTTAAAGCAACACAGGTTACAAGGTGTCTGGCTCCTAATTAGAACATCATAAGTCACAACATGTCCAGAAGGGTAATATAAAGTACTACAATGCATTCTACATGAATCTAGGTCAAACTAGGCCAAAGTCAACCCTTGGTCAACTCTGGTCAACTGCACTAGTCAAACTAGGTCATGTCCTAACCCAGCAAGTCTTACTAGGCCTAACCAAGACTATCCTAGCAAGCACACATCAATACAAGGCTATACAAGCCAATATACACCCAACTCTATATAGCATGCAATTATTCAATACTCAAATAGGCAAGAATTCACATTGGATATACACTAGGTAATCTATTACTTTAAGCTATATGTCTACACATATATACACATGCATGTATTGGTATTCAACATTAGGTCTATAATCATGGTATTTCAAATGGTTATATAAACTTATATATTACAACACAATATGCTAACATATATATAATATACATACATAGCTAAGTTAACTATATTCATAAATACTTATTTAAGAGGCTATGTGTGTGTATGTGAACATGGAAAAGGGGCAAGTGAGGGTTAAATGGGCATACATAGTGTATACATATCAAAGAGTGTCAAAGTGTAAGTGAACAATGTGTCAAGTGTGATAGTGTCAACATAGTGTAAGGGGGTACATGAGGTAATATAGGATTTGTGTTAACATAGAACATTATATCTCATTAACTTGTATATTGCATACTTTACATCTATTATTACATTACATTCATGCTTGCATTCATTCATCATTCATTATTCTCTTGCACTACTATATGCACCATACATTACATACTATGGAACCTACATATTCATTACAAGCCATACTTATACATGCTTACATTAGATAGGATACTTATACCTCATACATCATTTATTTAACCATTTACTCATGCTTGCATTCTCTATTTAATTACATAATGTATATACATTAACATGGGTTAAAATCAAATAGAACATTATATTACACACAAGGGTGCACAAAATACATATGCCGAATAGTAACTCCTACTAATAATCAATACTGTACCATCTCAGCATGAATTAAAATTTAGGATTAAAGTATTTATAGATCTATGTGTTAGCTTTCCGAAACTTTAAACGGATCGCGTTTTCGTTTCCGGAAACTCCCGGAATCGCGAAAACACCGAGAACGCGTTTGTCTTTCGTACAGCTGACACTCAAATAATTCTCCAGAAAGTTACACAAAGAATTAGGCCTATTAATATATGTTTTTGGAAAGCTAACTTCAATATGCTTCTTTTAAAAAAAACGGGAGATTAAACCGAGCTTTGAGCTACAAGTTATGACATTTCTAAGTTAGGGCTGAAATTAAAAACGTGGATAAAATCATGACGGATTTAGGTAGTTTGAGACAAAAGAACACAAGTATATAACATAATATATCAAGAACTCACTCTCTACACTAATATGTATATATGAGACACTATAGAACACATCTCCAATACAAAAATATGAGATTAAACATGTAATAATTCATTCATACATAACAACAACACATAGTGTGTCCAAATTTGGGATTTTCCCACATGGACACAACCACAACACAAAGGACACTCCTATGACCTCCAAATGGATACAAAATGGACACAAATGGAGATACAACTATGGGGTCATTCCTATGGGTTCAAAATAGACCTATATGCAGGAGGAAATGAAAAGGAGAAGGGATTTATACCTCCCGGTAGATCGAATCGAAGAAAAGCCTTCCCGGAGCGACACCGACACGTAGAGATTCCAAAAGGACACGAACGAGCTCCGAATCCTCCCAAACTTGGGTAGCTTCCTCCTTGGCTAGAATGGAGAAGGAAAGAAGAAGATTTGGTGGTGAAATGGAATAATTTGGTGGAAAAATTGCTAGGGATTGCTCTCTAGGAATTTGGGGAAGAACAAGAGAGAGAAAAATAGATGGATAATGACAAATGGGAGGCTCAACCCTATCCTTATTGTGGCTGGCCATAAAGGTGGTTTTATCCTATTAGGAAAAGTCCAAAAGCCCATTTTCTAGTCTATTTACTAATACATTGGTAAGGGGTTAAGTCGGGGGTAGTTTGGTCAATCCTAAAACACTAATCCATATTAATACTAACCAAAATAATTAGTCTAGTCACTAACTAAAATTAATATCATGTGGACTAAAATTAATATTATGTGGGCCATGCCTAACTAGTGTATGGGCCCGCTAGAGTCAAAACTACCCCGGGTCCCCGATACAAGTCGGAATGAGTTGAAATTCGAACCCGACTCAAATAACCCCAAAATATTACAATAAATAAATAAATAATTCCAAAATAATTTAAAAATGAAAAATGACAAAAATACCCCTGTTTCTGGAAACTGGGGTGACACAGCCCGCCTTCCTCCAAAGGATATCGGTTTATCCTTGCCATCACGGACTACTTCTCCAAGTGGATGAAAGCGGTGTCATTGGCAGAAGTAAAAGCCTTGAACGTGATCAGCTTCATCAAGCAACACGTCATCTATCGGTTCGGGGTCCTAGAAGAATTGTCCATGACAATAGCCCCAGTTCATGAGCCATACCTTCCAGCGGTTCTATGAAAAGAACCAAAAACAGAACGTGGCATCAACGGCCTATAACCCGACGGCGAATGGGTTGGCCGAAGCATTCAATAAAACTATCGTCAAACTGCTCAAAAAAGTCGTGTCCTCTGATAAACGCGGTTAGAACAAGAAGTTGGGCGAATGCCTATGGGCATACCGTACGACCGTGCAGACACCAACGGGCAACACATCGTTTGCCCATATCTACGGAAGTGAAGCGGTGCTCCCCTTGGAGATTCAAATCTCGTCCTTACGGGTAGCTATCACCAATCAGCTGACTAATGAAGATAACCAGCGCAGACGGTTATAAGAATTAGAAGCGTTGGATGAAAAATGCTTGCTAGTACAACAAAGAATCGAGCTTTACCAAGCTCGTATTTCTGGGACCTTCAACAAAAGAGTCGGGGAAAGATCGTACCAAGTAGGAGACCTCGTCTTAGCAGTGCGAAGGCCGATGGTGATGACTCACAAGACGGCTGAGAAGTTCGAGCCCAAGTGGGAAGGACCGTTCGTCATAGAAACGGTATACTCCAACAATGCTTATCGACTATCTAAACCCAATGGTGACTTGCTAATGATGTCCATCAACGTCAAGTTCCGAAAGAAGTATTACGCCTGAAGATGAAACCGGCATAGGCTCTCGCATCCCTTAAGAGTGCCAATGGGTTCTGGTAAGGGGATTCCTTTCTTCTATATCTTTCCTCCAGTAGATGAAGTACTTCACGTCCATATCACCTCTGGATTGCTCCTCTACACCCAGGCGATGCGACTACCATGTCCATATTACCTCTGAGTAGTCGTTCTCTCTGTATTGATCCTATGATTATCATGGCTATCTAGAAAACAGTTCACGTTCATACTACCTCTGAATTGTTGTTCTACATTCTAGCGAAGATTAGGCCTACCATGTCCATATTACCTCTGGTAAGGCGTGTCTTCTATAATGATCCCTCCTTATGTTGAAGAAAAAAGTAAGGGAACAGAAGAGTTTTATACAGAAACATGTGACTATAAAGACCTATTACAGACTCTTCACAGTTACATACATAGAGACAAGAATCTGAGACATCACCAAGCACATACGCTTATGCCACATGTTCTTGCTTCTGTTCAAAGCACCCCGAGCTTGACCCAAGTTCGGAACACTTTGAAGGGGGTCTTGTAGAAGCATGAAAAATATCAGCTGATAACATTCCTCCACTACAGCACAGATGATACAAAGGCACAGATCGAGTATTAAAAAGACAACAGAAGATACGGAAAGAAGTTCTGATTTTATTATGCCTACAAAGATCTAGTACAGATTCATCAAGGCTATACGTAAAGGACTAATCCTACTTCTTCTACAAAGGATCGATCACAGGTTCAGCAGAGCCTAGTGGAGTCTATAATAGACTTAGTCTTCATTAAAGTGCATGCGTCTTTCTTCTTGGTACGCATACTAGAAGATTGATCTTCATCAAGGCACATTCTAACTTTCTTGTACGCGCAACCCTCCAAACGTGCGTCAATTGCTCGGCCAAAGCAAGCAATTTCCTGAAGGAGCTATTGGCCCGAGCTCCTGAAGGCACAGTAGGTCACAAAGCCCAGAACGAGCAGAGTAGAGTACAACCTATAGCGCTTCAGGCTGACAACTGGACCAAACTCGGTCGTCAGGACCTCTAAGACCTCCAAGACGTCGCCCAGAGTCAAACTCCTTAGGGAGGATACTTGGATACTTCTCAAGAGCGGTGACGGCTCCTTCTAAAAAGAGTTCTTCTACAAAAACATGGCCCCTTCGAACGAGAGAAGCCCCAACCAACAGCCGACTTATGCAAGGCCAGCGGCTGTCTGAAGCTAAGTCTGGATTAAACATGGTGGTGAAGGGTGCCAGGAAGAAGATAATGACTCTTTAGAGGAACACCTCCCCTTTTATATGATCAAAATTGGTCCAAACAATAGCCTAGTTGGCCGATGATCAAAATTCTGTTATTAATGGGATGAGCCAAGGACTCGGCACAATGGGTCTCAATTAATAGGCCCATTCAAGTGAGTCTCTAAACTGTTCAAATGCTCCTTGGAATTCCCCAATTAACGGTGACAATTAAGAAGGAGTCTGCATTCAAGGGTAGTCATTTACTTCTCCTGAAAAGAAGACTTAAAGGCCAAGCTGTCTCCAATCGGAGGCGCAGGCACCCCACTATTTCCTTTTGCCTCCAAGGCGCAGACAGTACATCCCCCTCTCAGAAGCACAGACAGCTGCTTCGATCCAAGTACCCGGCCCGTTAAACGACCCATTTTTCTCATCAAAGACTTGGGAGACACCATTTTCCTCCAGCACAAGCCCGACTGTTACTCAAAAGAACAATAAAATGGCCTATCTGAAGGCGCAACCTACTATTCGTCCAAAAGCACAGTGACTTTACCCGAAATACGACCTACTCGTTGCCCCTAAAAGCACAGAGGCTCCATTGTCTTCAATACATAGTCCACTTGTTGCCCTAAAGCACAGAGGCTACGTCATCTCCAGAAGCACAGTCTACTCGTCACCTCAAAAGCGCAGCCATCCTTGCCTGAAGCACAGACGACATGGTCCCATCCAATCGGTTTTCTTAAACCTCCTTTCTCAAAGATAGGATTGGGATTGATCATGTTGATAAATACGAATATCTTATCAGATTGATTTAAATCTCGGACGAAGATTACACAGAATCCAAAAATAAGATGTGATCCCAAGATTTGCTCGGCTACATCCGAACAAGCAAATCGGCACACGCCATGTGTCACCTCCTTCGGTTATTTTGATAACAACCAGAGATCTCATTTGAGGGGAATCTTAACACTTGTCACGTGTCAGCGCCACAGAAGCTCGCACCGTGCAAGAACGACAGATTTCTACATATCTCGAAACCCTAATGCATATCGCATATGTGTCCCTCTCCCATGTAAATAGGAGAGGTTTTCCCCCAACAACATGATCGACAAGGAGAAGAAGATCCACAGAATTATCAAAATCTTCAACTGCGGCGTCCTCCTGATCGGCAACCCTAGAGTTCCATCGAAGGCACCAGAAAGTCAGAGCAAGTCTCATATCACCATAGAATCGTCAACGGAGTGAAGGAACCACTGTAGTGCTAGATCTCCACCGTCATACTTTCCCAGAAACTTTAGTACTTAGATTTCTTCGCATAAGAATCGATTGTACTCTTTGTTATGTTCAATATACAAAAGGTTCATTCAACCTTTTGTCATGTCAAACACTCACAGCAAAAATAGAAGCCAAACCAAATTTTTATGTATAAAATGGAAAGATTTCTTTCTTTGGCTACAAAAAGAGTCTCTCAAAAAGTAAGAGACAGAAAGACAAAAAGGAGGTCAAAACTACGAAGACCGATGCAAAAGTTCTTCTAGTCGACCCTTCGAAAGAGCAATCTGGGAGCCAACCAGTGCTTGGGCTTGACGCTAGGCCTCCTGACGTCAAGAAGTTTCATCTTCAACCTGGGATAGATTTTGGCGCACAAGAGCCAGTTTCGTCTGGCGTAGGCCAATACTTTTCTTCTCCCTGGCCAGGGTCTCGGAGCGTTGCCGAAGTACCTCCTGCTGGTCCTTGGACTTATCCAACTCGCTTCCTGCAAGGGCTAAAGTCTCTTCTAGCTTTCGGATCTGCTCCCGGAGGGCCCCGCACTGTTCCTCCGAGGCTGCGTGACGACAAACCTGAGCCTCTTCAGCAACGATCACTTCTTCAATTTCGGCCTCGATCTCGGTAAGTCTGTCAGTCAAGGCCCAACATTTCTGCACATGCTAGGATGTTTCAGAAGCCATTTTCTCTAGCTCCGCAATAGCTAGGGCCGAAAGACCGTGCTCAAGATTTTGAAGCTCCGAGGCGGCACCTTCCAAATCTGCCAACCACTCATCTATCGCATCCGCCTTTTCCTCGCATTCTGGATAGTCGTGCAAGGCCATCAATTGGGTACTCACTATAGACCGGGCCCGTCTAAGTGATTGGTTATCCCGCAAGACACCCTCTATACTGCACATCAAAGCTTGATGGATTATACCCAGAATGAGTTTGGTATAGTACGCATTATCAGCTAAACTCAGTGGGGTCATCAGAGATGCCACAAAAGAAGGTCCCGGAGTGGCTACGGCAGCCGACATGCGTCTAGGTATTGAAGCCAGAACAGGTGGCACCGTAACTATAGCAGAGGCCGTCGGCGATGCAACGAACACTATCTGAGGTATCGCTGCTTCTTCAACAGGCTCCTTCGCTGGTGCTTCAACCACCTCCGTAACTAAAGCTGTAAGAACCAGAGTATAAGCAACCTCAGCAACCGTTTTCTCAACGGTCGGCGTGACCAACTCCTCAGTTGTCTTCTCAACCGGCGCTTCAGCAACCGGCTCGTCAGCAATCTTTTCGGCCGATTCTTTCATCGTCCCCTTAGCCGGACTCCTGTTAGTTATGTCGACGGGCTCATCATCAGTACTATCGACCATCGTCTCAATGGCCCCCTTAGCTGGAACCTCAGTTATCGGCTCGTTAGCAGCCGCATCGACTTGTTCGATATTGGTCTCCTTGGTTGTCTCTTCGAGGACCATATCAGCCAACTCCTCAATTGCCTCCTCGACAACTTTCAGAACGACCTCGTCAACCAGTTGTTGGACAGTCATTCTTATCGGCCTTTCAACATTTCGGCCGACCAATGCCTCGAAAGCCTTCGCCGTCAACCCTTCCAAGGGATCTTCAACCAGCCGATGAGACAAGTCCCCAAAATTTATCGAAGGCAACTCCTCAGCCGAACGATCTTCCTCGTCTCCCGGCGCATGGGGATTATCCTCAACCCTTCTTCCGACATAGAGTGGAGGTGCGGTGGAAAGTTTCTGGGTAATATCCTCAACATCCAGTTTACCTGGCCCGTCACGGGTACAGACTCTAGAATACCCCCTCGGCTACCACCACGTCGACCTCGGGGACCTCCGCTTGTCCTTAATCGGCCCCATAAAAGTTTTTTGCTGGAGCGAAGCCAAAGACTCCGAAGAGCCTCGTGTCTTATACTCGAAGGGAGCAGGAGGAGAGACACCTTCCGGGTCGGTAGTTTTATCAGTTGTGGTCTCCCACTCGGCCTTGCAACTCGGGACACCTTTGGGCCAGGTTCCTCAGGAAGATCCTTGAGTCTTTCAGACCATATAGGCCCCACCTATACAAGGAAAGTAGCGATAAACAGAAAGTACGAAATGAAACCCGAAAAGAAAACACTAAGGCTTACACTTAAAGGAGACCCAACGTATAGGGCACTCGGTTCTAATGAAGGCTGTTGGGAGGGTCCACCCCGCAGAGGCACAGCTATTCTTGTTCTCTTAACAGGAGGAGGGCTCACCCTTGTAGAAATCTGACACTTTTGCGGGTTACTCAGGAGGACTTCCTCTTCTCTCCCCTTCCGTGATGAGCTGGAGCCATCGGCGGATCTGCTCTCCGATGATGCAAGCTCCTGAAAATGCTTTGAAGCTAATCGAGGATTCTCGAACTTCGTCCGCTCGAGCAAACTTTGCTCTTGATCGTACTCAGGTGAGAAGTTGTTCGCAATATAGTAGAACTTCATAGCAGAATACAAGATATGAGTCTTCTCATGCATAGAAGGGATCGTAAATTTCGCCCCAGTACCACCGATATTATAATAATACCATGCCCTAGCGCCATCCAGTAGACTCCTTTCATAACCAATATAAGAGCTTGGATTGTCCATCATGGTCTGACTATTACCAAACTGACGGGCGAATCGGCTCGATAAATAAGGCTCCAAGTACACTCGATTCTAGTTTCGATACAACAAATGGGAAGGACGGATGGACTACAACCAGTAGAAGGCACCGAAAGTTAGATCACTATCCACTAACTCATCACTCATAAGAAAACCCTTGTATGTAGGCGAAACCTTATTGAAAGCATATCCGTCTAAATGGCCAAACATCCACCTACGGACGGGGACCTCCTGATGGAGCTATTTCGCATGATGATAGTTATGCAGTGTCGCATCCCCTTCCTCGTAACCCTCAAGAGTGCTGGGGACTATCAAACTAGGGCGGGGTAAAGCCAACCAACCCATCAAGAAGTGGTAAGGGAGTCCAACCCAAGGAAACTCATCGTTTCCTCCACGACACTCTATTATCCTCTTGGGGAACTCCCGTAAACCGTGCAGGATGTCACATACCATAGCCGACAGCAGAGCCAAAGAATGTTTGAAGGCAAGCCACACAGCGGACAAAATAAGTTCCAAACTAATCCATCATGCAGGCCCAGAACCTCTAGGAACTACGGCCTTCCGCAACCATATCATCAGAAAAGCGGCTAAGGTTGCTTTCGGACTTAAAGCAGTCAGATTCTGACAGAAATAGTGGTGAACAGTAGAGGTGGGCTTTCCCTCGGCATCTACGGAGGGAGCATAGACCCTACTTCAGCCATCAAATCATCCACTTCGACAGCAGTATATATCCGACGTGCAGTGAAAAGAACCTGCTATGGTATCGATGGATGCATTATGAAAAAATAATCCGTCCATGCCTTAATGTATGGAGTGGCCTTTGTCCTACCCAGGAGCATGCATACTTGGTGGTGGCAAAGCAATTCCTTATACACAGCCATCATCTTGGGTCATTTGTTCTCCATCACTAGAAACTCCTTCTTGCAAGGGATATATTACTCATATAGCACGTCCCCTACGGCAACTTCGAAATGGCATGCATCTCATGGAGGGCTAAACCCATCTCTCTACGAGGGGTAAAGAAAGTCCCGGTGTGGTGATTAAATAGATCCAACAAAGCCATAAACAGAGGCCGATTGATCTCTATACCATGCTCGGTGACCTTGATGGCACGATACAGGCCTGTACCTAGCAAGTCTTTCATGAACCTGCCCACCACCCATTGGGTTAGTTCGCACCATTCCACCTTAGGATAAATCCAACCTTCGACTCAGAAGATATCCTTTGGATATTTATAGCCTGTGGCCAGAAGCCTGTTAGCGAAAAGAGAGGCTCGAAATGGATGCACCTCCGTGGTAAAGTCAATGAGCAGATGACCAGGGTGTAACACTGGCAGCGTACATGATGGACCATCAGAAGCACTCTGAAAAGAATCCATCTGATTAGAGTACCCTTCCACTCGGATATGGCCGGTCATTAAACCTGTCATACCCCAGAACCAGAATATCGGCTATTAGGGATGGACCAGGCTAGCTACATATTCTAAAGTACTCCAGTATCCTGAAATAACGTATAAGCTGTATAGACATAGGAGTTACTACTACAATCCAACAGTCAAAGGTAGGTCAAGCAATCCTAGGTATCTCAATCACAGGCAAATATGTAAAGTACAAGAAGTATGATCATCAGACATAAAAATAGTAAAGCAGCCCAAACTATATATACAAGGATGATTATGAAGCTAGTAATATAAAGTGAAGAACTAGCAAGAGTAATAGCCATATATGATAAGCTCTAACTATAGTCTAGAATACGCAAATCATGTTTAGGCCCATAGGCTAAATGTCAAGATCCAAAACATGATCTAAATACGTGCTCGAAGGCTAAATGCCACAAAAGAATAATGTACATAACTAGTAGGAGAATGATATAAGAAAATCCACTAAGGTACTCTGGTGCTCCGGGTAGTCACCATCGAGTAGATGGTACGGAAGATCCTCCGGGCTCCTCTATCAGATCTGGACAAACAAAACCAGTGGGGTCAGACCCCCAATAGCAAGTACCGCAAAGGAAGCCAAATTATGAACTAAAACAAGTAATAACTAACATAGGAATATATAGAGACAGAAATAAGTAAATATAAATTGAGACTCGTGCACTACCAATGCACTCATCTCGAGTATAGAAAAGACAATAAGTAAAGCAAAATGGAGCATAGAGTAAATAATATGTGACATAAAGTAAACTGTGGACATATGAATTAAACGGAAGCATGTGAACATGTGAAATAACTGGGACATGTGAGCAAGTTAGATAACTAGGACATGTGAGTACGTAAGAACTATATAGAACGACAAATGATAAGATAACTTAGGAACTATTCCCGAACCCAAGTTACAACCCGTAAACCAAACAAGGACAGGGGTTGTAACCCTTCTCCTAAATAGAACTTAATCTCTAATCATTTATCGACAAAAGTAAGGCATAAAAAATGATGTACTGAAGTAAACAAATCCGGATACTGCCTAGACAAAACTAGACTAGACTGGACTCCATACAACAATCACGGCCACGCAACGAGTATGGCTTTATACATTATCTAACTAGGGTTATCACAATCCTAATTACTAACAAGATGCATTTTTGAGAAATCCAATCCAGTTACCTGCCCTGCAGACTACCCGACTCATCCAGGCCAAAGAAAAATAAGTATAGTAGACATACTGCAGTAGGATACGTGTGTCCTAAAGAAGTGCCCCACTCGACGGTGTGCTGAAAGTGTGCTCATCATGACAGATAGCTCAAAATCCCATATATATATATATATATATATATATATATATATATACACGAATGGCTACAGGTAACTGAAAAATTCTCCCCTCCTAATGATCTAGATAATCAAGCTAGTTATTAGTCCTTAACATTTTCTTGTTAGATTTCGGGTGTGGCATTCCGCAGAATCCATCCTAGACATGATATGCAAGACTGGACAATATAAGAAAGTGCACTATAACAAGCCACAACAAGAAAATATAATAAAATGTAAGCTAGAAGTGCGCTACGACGAGACACTATGGAGAAAATAGGAGGTGCGCCATGACAGGACACTATCATGTAAGCAAGAAAAGACATGTACAAGAGTGCACCATGACGGATCACTATCTAGTAAGCAAAGAAGATATGTAACATGGGTGCGCCACGACGGGCCAATATCTAGTAAGCAAAGAAGACATGTAACATGGGTGCGCCACAACGGACCACTATCTAGTAAGCAAAAAGACATGTAACAAGAGTCCGCCACGACGGACCACAACAAAGAAATTCTAGACATGGCATAGACTGCAAAGTATAATAAATCTGGGAAGGCATGGTACATATCATAGCATATAAGAAAGAATCGAAAGGAATGACATATCATGGCATATAAAAAGGGATAAATAAAAGTAAGTACCTGACATAGAGTAATAATTGAATATGTGCTAGTGTCAAGTGTATATAGGGTGTACAATCATTCTCTAACTTTACGAGATCATCTAATCATGATAAGAATTTATTACAGTCGAAGAAAATATCAAAAACGGCCAAGTACAGAAAATATGCCTAAAGATCAAAACTACGATTGAAATTATTAGTCACATATGAACTCCAATTAAGGTGAAACACGAAGATTCTTGAAGCCAAGACATAGATCTACAACTTCAATGTTTTGAATTTTTCAAGGTTCTAGTAACAAAACAGCTTAAACAAGCAAAAATAGACATTCAAGGCAATCCGCGCACGGGCGCACTGCGTGCACGAACAAATCTGCCCACGGCATACGGACACGCAAAGCGCACGACCAACGAATGGCACTGGCGTGCGACATGCAAAACGTACTGCACGTACGAGCAAAACTGCCCACTGCACACGGAGTACGTAAGCACGGCGTACGGTGCGTGACCAACGAATGGCGCTAGCGTGCGGCGTGCAAAACGTACTGCATGTGCGAGCAAAACTGCCCACGACGCATGGAGCGCACAAGTACGGCGCACGGTACGCGACCAACGAATGGTGCTGGCATGCGATGCACAAAATGTATTGCACGTGCGAGCAAAACAGCCCATGGCACACGGAGCTGCAAGCACGACGTACGGCGCACAACCAACAAATGGCACTGGTGCACGGCGTGCCAAAACGCGCAGCGCATGGGTGCAAAGCGTGCATGGTGCGGAGGCACGGGGCACGGGCACGTAGTAGAAAATCGTACGGGCACGATGCGCGCAAAACGTGCAACACGTGGGTACACGGTGCTCATGGCGCAGAGGCACGGCGTACGGACGTGCGCATCACACGAAGTGCTCACGCAGCACTATTCATCGTCCCGATAGCATCGAAGATGTGCCGGAACCCATGAACACAAAAATGCCAAAACTAACTCAAAATAAATCGAAATCATGTGGTTCAAAAGCCAAAATTGGGTAGAATGAAATTTCCTACAACATAGAACCCTTAGACTTCTGAAATAATAAACTTTAAGAGATCAAAACAAAGAAAAAACCGAAAAAAACTACCAACTTAGATCTAAAAAAATGTAAACATTAAAACCAAAAACTCAAATTTCTAAAGAGGCTTAGAATCATGCAAGAAAGAGAATAGAACAAACAAAATGGCAAAAATAATAATGTTCAAGATTTGGCAAGATGTACTTGCCTAGGGTTGGGGGAGGAGTAAATGTAGAAGAAGATGAAAAGTAAATGAAGTTAATGGAGAGGAGAGAGAGAAGTTGGTTTTTATAGAAAACCCTTCTCATCTAAACCAACCCAAACCAAGCCATGACAAGTTGAACCAAACCAAATTAAACCAAGTCAAGATTAAACCAAGGCAAGGCTAAGAAAGACAAGTCAAAACACGGGTCACCTGATAAATGTACTAATTCTGTACACGTATACTGAAAATACGTATAACGAAAAACGGAAGTGACAGGCATGCTGTCGGTATAAACTGGTATACTGACGGTATGCCGGTCAAGAAAAAAAATCTATAAGTTGGAAAAATCTTTAAAGCATTCCGAAAACCAAGAAAATACAAAATACAGTACAAAAATACATATCCGTATATAAATACTGATACTGTGAGACGAGTTTCACAACTCTCCCATCCTTAGAAAAATTTGGTCCTCGGAATTTCCTAAAGCTAGTCAAGCATGATAACCAAAACAAAAGCTCAAAATAATACAACTATCTCAATAAAACGAAACATGGCATATAAGTAAATGAAGGCAACAGTAATATAAATAAATACGTAAGCAATAAATGAAGGCAACAGTAATATAAATAAATACATAAGCAATAAATGAAGGCAACAGTAATATAAATAAATACGTAAGCAATAACATAACCTCAATCAAGAAGGGCTAGAGGCATATGAATTAATATGTCTCCTGAGTCAGTTGAGTAGGAAACCGCCCTCGCTGGCCTACACTGACTCCCAAAATAGATAGGGGTCAAGTCTCAAGGTAAGTCGGTACCAATGGCTTAGTCTAAGACGTGACTCTACCTAGGACGTATCTTCGTAGTCGAGACACGTCATAGATATCATGTTTCTCAAGATACAAAGACAGAAGAGTGGGACAAAAAACTCTCATCCATTCATCGAATAAGTCAAGCTGACCGTTGTACCCTGATATCGGTGGAATACAAGGCCATCGATAAGAACCCAAGATATACTGCCACTAGCTGGTATGCTACTGAAGGATAAATCAAAAGAGCATAACTGAAAGAAGACCATAAAGATGGTACATGAGACTCCCTAGGTACTACCCTTATGTCGATACTAGAGCTGCCCCTAAGACTGCGCATACAACTGTGCTCTGTGCTGCCTGACCCTCTGTGCTCGCAATGGCGGAGGATACTGTGACAATGGTTGAACATCTAGTATTGGCCCTAATTGCTCATCCACTGCTGGGGGTGATGACTGATGCGACTGAAAGACTGAGGTGGTACATCTGGTGTAGCTGGTCGTCCTCGAGATGTCAGATAGGGACAAGTGCTAACTGAATAGTCCTCCGCTCCACAGCGAAAGCATCGCCTATTGGCCACCCGACAAACTGATCTGAGATGCCCTATCTTACCATAATAGGTACATGCTTCTTATTCTGCCTGATACTGCTGGTCTCTCTGCCTCTGAGCCTGGGTCTGTATAAACTGCTGAGGACCCTCCTGCTGGAATGCATGAGACTACGTCGATGAAGGCCTCTAAGCTCGTTTCTGTTGAACGGGTGTTGGTACCCCGAACTGGGTAACTGTAGGTTGGAAGGATGAAGATCCAGCTAAACTCCTCTGGGGATAAATCCCTATCATGTGGTCTGGTTATCTGTATGACAGACATAGAAAGTTGGCCCTTCGACAAGTAAGATGAGTGTGCCCTCTCATTCCACGGAAGGAATATATGACTGGTAACCCCTACTGTTGGTATGGATGTTGGTATGCTGGTACTGGTGAGGGATGTCGAGGTAGAAAGCGTGATATAGGTGTATGGTACCTCCTACGACCCTCAGTTCTGGATGTAGTCCTCCTGGCTATATGCTCGTGCTCTCGTACTACCTCTACAGTAGGTATAGCTCGATATGCTGACTGACTAGATAACTGGTACTGCCAGGCTCCAATCTGTACTCCTTCTAGCTGCTGGTCCTTGGCTTGAAATACCTCTGGTATTCTTTGTCCACTACGTTCTATCAACATTTAAATACTCTGTTGGAGAACGAGATCTCGTTATTGCTGTGACTCCATCATATCCTTTATGATCCCTAGGAATACGTGTATATTGGGCTGATGTGGAACTACCTCTGCTTGGACAGTTGACTATACTGGTAATACAGGATGCTCCTGACCCTGGTAATGCCTCGTCTGGATGATGATCTATCATTGGTACTGATTGATGAGACTCTGGATGAACTGAAAATACTGACTGCACGTGCACAGCTGGCTGATTGAGTTGGACGGACTTACTGCCCTCAGGTTGACTCTCGATTCTGCTCTTGAATGCTGAAACTGATCCTCCAAAACTGGCCAAATAGAAGATTACTGACCTGCCATCGGCAGAACCCAAACAAGATAATCGAAAGGATTAAGAACAGTGCCCCTGAAAGTTAAAGGACACAAGGATCAAATCGAGGAAATAGAAAAGATCAATGATCAAGGCAGATATCAGGTCAAAGGATCAGAGATATAGAATAATACGAAGGATATTAACAAAGGAGAATTGTGACTGAGATATCTAAATATCAGTAACCCCCACATATATGATAAATCAGACCTGCATGGGCCGCCACTAAAACCAATGTCATGCCCCAGAACCAGAATACTGGCAAGTAGGGACGGACCAGGCCAGCTTTGTATTCCAAAGTACTCCAGTACCCCAAAATAATGTATAAGCTGTATAAACATGGGGGTTACTACTACAATCCAACAGTCAAACCTAGGTCAAGCAATCCTAGGTATCTCAATCACAGGCAAATATACAAAGTACAAGAAGTATGATCATCAAACATAGAAATAGTAAAGCGTCCCAAACTATATATACATGGATGATCATGAAGCTAGTAATACAAAGTGAAGAACTAGCAAGAGTAATAGTCATACATGATAAGCTCTAGCTATAGTCTAGAATACTTCAATCATGTTTAGGCCCGCAGGCTAAATGTTAAGATCTAAAGCACGAGATAAATAAGTGTTTGGAGGCTAAACGTCGTAAAGAATAATGTACATAACTAGTGGAAGAATGATATAGGAAAACTCACTAAGGTACTATGGTGCTCCGGGTAGTCACCGTCGAATAGATGGTATGGAAGATCCTTCGGACTCCTCTATCAGATCTGGCTAAACAAAACCAGTGCGGTCAGATCTCCAATAGCAAGTACCACAAAGGAAGCCAAACTATGAACTAAAACCAGCAATAACTAATATAGCAATGGATATAGACAGAAATAAGTAAATACAAATTGAGACTCGTGCACTACCAATGCACTCATCTCGAGAATAGAAAAGAAAATAAGCAAAGCAACATGGAGTATAAAATAAATAATATGTGACATAAAGTAAACTGTGGACATGTGAATTAAACGGAAGCATGTGAACATGTGAAATAACTGGGACATATGAGCATGTTAGATAACTGGGACATGTGAGTATGTAAGAACTATATAGAACGATAAATGAAAAGACAACTTAGGAACTATTCCGGAACCCATGTTACAACCCGTAAACCAAATAAGGACCAAGGTTGTAACCCTTCTCCTGAACAAAACTTAGTCTCTAATCATTTATCGGCAAAAGTAAGGCATAAACAATGATGTACTGAAATAAACAAATTCGAACACTGCCTAGACAAAACTAGACTAGACTGGACTACATACAACAATCACGGCCAAGCAATGAGTACGACTTTATACATTAGCTAACTAGGGTTATCACAATCCTAATTACTAACAAGATGCACATTTGAGAAATCCAATCCAGTTACCTGCCATGCAGACTACCCGACGCATCCAGGCCAAAAGATAAATAAGTATAATAGACACACCACATTAAGATACATGTCCTAAAGAAGTGTCCCACTCAACGGTATGCTGGAAGTGTGCTCATCATGACAGATAGCTCAAAATATATATATATATATATATATAAATATATATATATATTATATATATATATACCAAAACACGAAGGACTGTAGGTAACTGGAAAATTCTTTCCTCCCAATGATCAGATAATCAAGCTAGTTATTAGTCCTTAACATTTTATTGTTAGATTCTGGGTGTGGCATTCCGCAGAATCAATCCTAGACATGATATGCAAGACTGGACAATATAAGAAAGTGCACTAAAACAAGCCACAACAAGAAAATATAATAAGATGTAAGCTAGGAGTGCGCTACGACGAGCCACTATAGATAAAATAGGAGGCGCCATGACAAGCCACTATCATGTAAGCAAAAAAAGACATGTACAAGAGTGCACCATGACAGGTCACTATCTAAGCAAAGAAGACATGTAACATGGGT
>JANAVB010031617.1:52895445-52952945 GCA_029216955.1 Iris pallida
TCCTGAGCTCCTCACTCAAATCCCTAATTAACCTAAATTCCCAATGTTATATCAAATGACATTAATTGAAAGAACACCTACTGCTATTAAACTTAAAGGCAACTAAAGTGGAAAGGGAGGGGGTCATATGCTGCTTCTATTCAACCATTCATGAACCAACCCATTAATAAGTTACTACGGTTATTTACAACATTTAGTGCGTACACATTATAGAGAAAAGGAGGGGTCTAAAGTGAAACAACATCATCATTCCTCACTTAAAATTCCCAAAGGAAGGGATTTAAGAGCTACTGTGCTCTCTCCTCCCATTCGTTCCATTTCAAATTTACAGAGAGAGAAGAGGAGGAGAAGAAACTCACAAGGGGGTTCTCGTCGGCGGGCGACACAGGTGGAGGTGCCGACCTGGGGCGGGCTCGCCGGAGGAGCCGACGCGCGCGGACCGGTGCGGCATCGGGATCTGGGGCGTGGGTCACCGGTGGGACGTTGGACGGAGCACTGCTTTGCGCAGTGCTCAAGCGAGGGTGGTCGGAGCTGGAGAGAGGGAAAGCACAGATAAGGCGGTGCTCGGCTGGCCGGGCGGTGCTAGATCCGACCATGTGCGCCACACAGGGTCGTGAACGACGACGGTGGACTTGGAGGTGAGTCATGGGGGTCGACTTCCTCTTCTAGCTCACCTTTTCTTCCTTTCTTTCTGGTGATGGTGATGGTGTCGTGTGTGGTGGTGGTTGTTCGGTTGTTGGGGAGGACGGGCGATGGTCAAGGAGAAATGTTGATGGTGGCGGGGGTGTTTGAACGGTGATGGTGGTGGGAGTGTTGTCTCCGACAGGGAGGAGATGGTTGTGTTGGTGGTGTCGGGTGGAGTCATAGGTTGTTGGTGGAAATGAAGTTGACAGAGGTAGTGGCGATTGCCGAGGGAGGCCAGGCGGGGCTTGGTCAGAGGGGCGACCGGAGTGGCCTGGTCGGCCAAGGCCATGGTGTGGTGATGTCAAGTGGAAGTGCCGGGGTCGAGCACGGGGTGGCAGTGGAATGTGGTCGGGAAGAGGGACGGAGGGTGGCTACTCTTGGCCTGGCAAGGCAGGAAGCAGAGGTGGTGGCTGCTGCCGGAGTCGTGGCTGCCATGGAGTTGAATCGATGGAGGTGGAATGGGAACTTGGCGGCTGAGTTGTAGGAATTAGGAATAGTTGTTGTAAAGAATATTGGGGGAATGTCCAATATTTATAGGATAGAGTGTGAAATCCTAATGGAAGCAAGCACTGTAATATGTAGTAGATATAGGAAAAACTAGTGGAAAATCACTAACAACTAATTCTCATGCTAACTACTACCCATTAGTTTAAATTAACTATTAGCTAATTGCAATTTAGCTACTTACGATCAATCACTACCTAAACCCAAGGGTTCTAACCCCCGATAGCCCTTGTCCAATACGAGAGGAGACGTAATAACTACCAATCATATAAATTTTAATATTAAAATAGATAGTAATAAAGTATTTTTTATTTACAACCCGAATTTGGCAAATCCTTCCGTTAAATAATATTATATAAATTCGAAAAATGATCACAAAATTTAATTGGGAAAAAAATTTCACTGAAAATAGTTTTTCAAAGCTATTGCACCAAAATCTTGAACCTAGTACCTATAGCAATTTATGATTTCAAAATATTTTTCATATCAAACTCATGATTTTTAAATATTTAGAAAAAAATTTGAAAAATAGAAAAGTTAAAATAATTCAAAAACAAATCCAAAAATTCGGTTAACGGAGGTTATACTTCCACAAATTAATTCATTCCCCATCAAATTTCCTTCAATCATTCCCAATCCTCTTTATTTTCATTCCATGGAGGAGCCTAGGAGCTTGGTGGCAAGGAGCACTAGGAGAGTAGGCTATTAGCTAGGAGTTCGTGTCCTAATCGTGTCCATCGGACTTTGTATTGGGAATCCCTCTCCCAATAGGTTTACATCTTAGTTTATACTCTATATAGCCTCTAATTGTTTAATTTTTCCATTAGGAACCCAACCATGGACTAGGACTACCAATAGGAAGAAGAATTGGCCTCTAGAGATCCCTATTGTGAAAGTTATATTGAAATTTGTGCCCAATTTGGGAGAAATTCGAGATTGGTGCACCAAGTGTTGGCGTTGGTAATTTAGATCTATATAGACTTATTTTGGTTGTATGTGACTACATACGTGTCCATAGTTGGATACGAATAGGCCATATCATGATATGGTATGATATCGAGTCATTTTGGAGGTTTTTCCTTTGACATGGGTGATACACATGTCGTATTTTGTCACAAGCACTAGATTAGCTATCTATTACTCTTATTAGTCTTAAATTATGATATTTGACTTATTCATGAACTTTGGAGAGAGTTTGGTAATGGTTTGGTAGAGTATCAAGGGTGTATCACAAAAGTATCATAGATAAGTGTGATATTTGGATGATGCACCCTTTGTATTTGATTTAATTGTAGAAGCATGAAAAACACAAAAGGGGCGCATAGATGTCATGCGCCTAAATATAATGTTCCAAAGTTGAAGCAGTCTATGAAGCACTACGAGCATTTTGAAGACGCATAGTCAAAGATGAGTCATAGAAACGCATGGTCCGTTTGACGCATGACGTGTTTTGTCTCTTATATGAAAAGAAGACTCAGGCATTGTGCAGTGGTCAGACTACGAGGAAGATGTCAGTGATCATGTCTCCATCATTATTACACTTTAACAGCTGTAAAGGAGAAGTTTTATGCGACTATTTCTATAACACTATTTTCAGTATGCAGTTAAAAAAGCTATGCGTTCAAGGTGTTGTTTGACACATAGTTATTCCTTGAAGAGATACTATCTACAGTAAGTAGTCGGATGTTATGCATCTATAGTTATTCGACACATGCTAATCCACAGTAAACAGATCGTGTGCTGACATGGTCGTGTTTCGTACAGCACGTCTCAAAATACGTAGCGAGCTATACGTGATTCTCGAATACGTTCACTCCCCGCTAATCCCTAAGGCTCATGCACCTACCTAGTTTCATGCCTCTCTGAGGCAGAAGACAGTATATTTTCTACACATATGCATATAGTTGTTCCTGTGAAGAAAAGCTATAAATAGAGGACATTTTTTTCCTCGCAAGCAGACACAGAGAGGCTACGTATGCTACATCTTTGCTAAGCACTTTCAGAGCGAGAGAGCGATTTCTTGGTGAAAGCGTTCCTCCTTGCTGCCAAGAGTTCATCAACCACCAAGCTTCATGGAGTAAAGAAGTCGAAGTAGACTTAATCTACATCGTCCCAATCCCCAGATTCTATTATACTCGAAATTCTTGTTAAAGATTCTTGTTGTACTCTTTTTTTACAATAATACAAAAGATTCTACATTGATGGACTTTTTTGTGTTGAAACAAAAATAGCGACAGTTGGGGATGACTTTCTTCATCGTCGAGAAAGTGGTGGCACAACCTGATGCAATAAGGCTTGATTCAGTTTAGAAGATGTTAGTTGTACAATTTGACCAACAAGCATATGAAGCAATATTATGGACAAAGACTCTGCACTGACCGTCAAGGGATAGAAAGCTAAGCATGTTCGTAAAGTTTGGGTCCCAAAGTCTCTCTTTTCTCTTCTTAACGTCGCTACTGGCAAGGGAAAAGCTCTGGCTACTGTTGGCCAAAACAACAGCTTGGAGGTGCATGCCTCAGTACCAGCCACAATTCTGTCTAAAGAAGTTTCTGTTGCTGAGACGCGTAATGTACATCATGTAACGCCCCAGTCCCAAAATACGTAGGACTAGGAACATAGACATGCAGCTGTATTCATACGAAATACACTCCAATATATGGAAATCTCGTATGAATACATAAGCTGTAAAATGCAGTAGATCCAACAAATCTCATCCAACAAAATAAATGAAATAAAGATGTCATTAATGAGAAAGAATTGTCTTGATACAATATGTTGGGCGAAGACAAATCCACTACCAACAAGTAAAGAAAAAATACATGAGTAAAAAAATGAATTTGGCGAGCGAAGCGAAGACGATCCAAATGCAATCATCCTCGAAGAAATAGCGATGAGCACGGCTAGAGCTAGAGCACCTGCGAAAGACAATAACACACACCTGGAGAGATAACCAAGTCCTCAGAGGAACGTAACAAGACATATAATATCATGCCATATAAACTGAATAAATATTGCTCAAATAAATAAGTCAATTGAATTTATAACATGGTCCAATATACACCTATTGAACGAGCGTACCATCCTCCCAACCAAACAAGGACAGGAGATGGTAAACTAATTCACGGTGACGTACCTTTCCATGCTATGAATCCAATATGGTAATCCGGACCCCAACAAGGTTCAATACCTTCTCATCGAAGTAGTAAGTCACACCTACAACCAAACAAGGACAAGATGTGACAAACTAATCCGCGACAAGTTATTGTTCCAAGCCACGGTCAGATACAAGTACCCAAACCAAAAGTACTCGTACCTAACGGATAAAGGTAGCCTACCGTTCTAAGTGATATGTAGTTAAGAACAACCCTTCCTACGCATGGGCCCTGGCTAAATAGGATCGGCATAGTCCCCCTTGGGCACCAGAGGCCCAATCAATAAGAGCATAACGTTCTGCAGAATCGCCAGTGGCCGTCAGTAATCTTGGGTCATCAACCCCGTATCTCTAGCGGAGAGTCCGGGTCACAAGGGAAGTGCATCGAAGCCCATACGCTAAGGAATTGTCCTCCCCGCCCAGTGCCTACTGTGTTATATCCACAACACAAACCACTATAACCGCTAAGTCAAACTAGCATGCAATCTCTATTAGCGGTTATTCCTATCGCACGGCTTGTACATACTGATGGCCAGCCAATCACGCACTTCCGTGTTCTACATACGACATACAACTTCGTGTTACAACGTGTCAAGGCCATGAATGCAACACACAAAGGTGGTCCCTTAATTCTAGGTTTAATGTGTAAGAAAAATAATACATAGCAAAAAATAGAAATGAACAGCAAGTTCTAACAGGTTAAGCCATGTATCACAGTTTATTTTGCATAAAGAAAATAAATAATACATGAAATATGAGCTAAAATAAATAAACAGCAAATGGCAAGGTGTCTTGCCTGGTAGTACGCCTGGTGTGCTACAATGATCACTGTGGCATAAACTGCGACTTTGGTGTAACAATTACACAAGGGGACCTCTGTTGATGGCACGGACAGTTCCATTGGGTTCAGAAGGGTCAAATTAGTTAGGGACGATATAAATAAGTTCGGGATTTGGAAGAAGATATGAATGTGACTAGAGAGACAAGATCAATAATTGAAGGGATTTGTTTAAATTAAATAAAAAAAATATGTATAACTATTTTAAAAAAAATTATCGTATTTGGAAACTATATTATAGTAGTCAAATAATGTTTGAAAACATAGAAATTATTTTGATATCAAACTATATAAAATTAGATTAGAAAATTCTAAAAGAATATTTTTAGAGTCCCAATCCGTAGTTAAAATACCAAATAATATAAAATTAGGAAGATATTCATGAACTTTTAGAATCATTTACAAATATTATATATATATATATATATATATATATATATAATAATTATATATATTATATATATATATATATATATATATATTATCAAAGTAATATAAAAGCCCTAATGAGTTTCAAAGCCCAATATTATACTTTGTAACCAATAATTTAGAAATACTACTATATATTTTAATAAGACAAAATAATAATAACAATAAATTTATAAATATATATATTGCTAGTAATATACAATACTTATAACAATTATTCTGTATCCTCAACAAAAACAATTATTAAAGCAAAAAAAAGAACTATAGGGACAGGACTGCTGCCCTCTCAAAATAATAATAATAATAATAATAATATAATAAAATGATAATAATAGTAATGAACAACAGTACACATATACAAAACAACAAAATATATAATAATATAATAAACAAAAGTAAAAATACAAAAAAAAACAAAAACAAAAAAAATAACGTTGTGGTTCTCCTCTTTCGAGGAGACCACTGCTCTCCATCAATGCAATGAGAGGCATAGATTTAAAGAGAGAGAGAGAGAAAACAAACAAACAAAAAAATATTAAGCATTAGAGAGGGAAGAGAGGCGGAGGGAGCGGAGGAGTACGGCTAGTCGGCGGTCGGTCGCGGCTACGGAGGTGAGGAGGGAGGCAAGGAAAACGAGAGGAGGTTCGGGGGTTTGGCGACGGCGAGGGCGGTCGGTGGTCGACACGATCCCGCGATGCGACGCGTCCGTGGGTTTCGGACGGCGCGTCTGTGAAGAGGACTAGGCGGCGGGTGGCTCGGCTGGGGAAGAGAAGAGGGAAAGGGAGGAGCGGTGGACTCGGTGAGGCGGCGCGCGGCATTGGAAGAAAAGGGGGTCTCGCGCGGCGCACAGTAGATGGCCGGCGGCGTGACTGGTGAGGGGCGGTCGAGGCTGGGCGCGTATGGTGGTTGGGGCGACGGGGCGGTCGCCGGTGTGGGGAGGGCGACGTTGACCGGTGAGGAGCTGAGGCCGGGTCTCGGGGGGAGGAAGGCGGAGGATGAAGCGGCGAGCGGCTGGAGACCAGGCGGTCGTGGCTCGCCGTCCACCGGCGGAGGTGAGTAGATTTAGGGTTTTATTTTGCTGGGTCTTTTGGAGAAATTTCGGGGGTGTTTGGTGGTGGCTTCGGCATTGGCCGTGAGGGCGGTGGTGGTTTGAGGCACGGAGTCGGTGATCGATGGTCGTGGCGGAGGGTCTGGATGGAGATGTTGGACGTGCTGTTGTGTTGGTGGATGGCTGGGTCAGATGGCGGGTCGGCCACTGTGTCGAGGTTGGCGTGCCGGAGAAGACATGGGGTCTGGACTGTTGGTCGGCCGGGAAGGGTTGTGAAGGTGGATCGGTGGTGTCGGGGTCAGTGATGGTGATAAGGCGGTGGTGCTGCCGTGGCAGCGGGTGGCCGTGGTCCGGGTGGTGGTTTGTCGTAGGAGAGTTGGTACGGATGGGTATGAGTTGGGCCTGGGGCAGATGGCTGGGGGTGGGATGGTGGAAAGTTATGCTAGGTTTAGGGTTTGAGTTAGGGATCTATCGAATCGTGTCGGGGTTGTCGACATAGAGGAAAAAATGTATTTGTAGATAATGGAATAAGAATCTGGGCACGGACACGGACACGAGGCACTGCACTTGTGGTGGAAGAAAATTTTGTGGAAAATAATAAAAAGTTGGAAGAGTACCTGCCTATTTATAGGATGTGGAAATTCTCAATTGGATAGGATTATGATTGTTTAAACCCAAATTAGATAATTCACAATTTAAATTAAAATAATGAAATCAAATCCAAATCCAATATAAATCCAATTTTAAATCATATCCCTCCAGTTTAAAATCAATTCAAATAAATCAAATTCCAAATATAGTTATTAGTTTACTATTTAAATGTATCCATGGAATCAAATCAAAATTTAAATTGTCACAAATATTTCAAAAAATACGTTTTCCAAAAATACTATAATAATAATTTCGAAATACATTATTATTTACATATAAACTTAAATCTTTATGAAATATATGTATACGGGAATAACTGTTTTCACGAAGGCTTTTTATAAAGAATAAATAAAATAATAATTTGGAAACTTGGGTACGATAACAAAATAATTATTATGTATATTATTTTGAAACTATAAAAAGATAGAAAATATTTTTCTAAAATATGTACGCTCACACATATTCGCACTCGTCGAGCAAATTCGAAAAACGAACTTTCGCGTACGAAGTACAATACGACTATGTGACGTACAATACAAAAATTTAAACCAGTACCAAATTTAATAAATTAAAAATAGTAGAAATTTAGGAGTTTTACATCCTACCCAACTTAAAGAATTTCGTCCTCGAAATTAAGAATTAGTTGGGGGTGAGAGGACACAAGGGGGTATCAATGGGGATCCAACGAGGACAATGTTTTCACAAAATCATGTCGTAAGAAATCGCGATCTAAATCATAGATGAAATAATACGGTATGGTCACGGGTAATGAATGAGGGTCACGATTAAGGGAACGAAATAGATTCGCTTAAATTAAGCGATTAGAGGGTTTTGATAGGGCCAAGTAGTTAGGATGAAGATACAGCAACATCGAGTGAGAATGGTCATAGCCGATAGGAAGGCTAGAGGGAGTGCTAGTATAACGTCTTCGTCTTTCTAAAATAGGTGAAGGCGAGAGCAATATAGAGTTCGAAGGAGGCGTTATCGAATACGAATACGCGATTCAAAGGCGATCGAATAATTTTAAAAGAATTGTCAAGGCAGTCATGGATGGGATTGTAAGGGCCAAGTTAAATTATGTCCCCATCCACGTAGAGTAATCGACAAAGGAGAACCAAAGTGCACTTGGTTGATCAGACCATTATGCACCGGTTCTGATTAGACAATAGGCTAGTGAGCGCTCAATAGCGTATGTCATGAACAAACTCGATAAAGAATAAGCTTGCAAAAACTAGGCTACATTAGCATCATTAGTCCAAACGGTAAATACATAGGTACGAGAGATTAAGATTTAAAGAAGGTAGAATGATTCTAAGTCATACGTCGTCCTATAGTCTTCTTGTCCAAGTCCTTGGTTGGCTAGACGGGTTAGGTCCTCTAGATTCGGATCTAAATAAGCTTGCTAATATAGGTCACTAGGTCAAAGGGGTTGCTAGTTCATAAGGTATTCTATCCAACTTAAAGAATTTAACTAATGGTGTTTTGGGACAACTAACTAGTAGGGTCAATCTCTAGCAAGCACGAAGGAAAGATAAGAATAGGGATGGAAGGAAACAAGCAAGATGCAATTGATGGGTCAAACGGTAGATAAAATCAAGGAAAGAGGTCAAGTATGTGGATGAGATCCTAGACTTCTATACGCAGGCTTGCTTGGTACGGTAGAGTAACCAAATAATTTATCTTGACCTGCATGGGCCACCACAAAAACATGTAACGCCCCAGTCCCAAAATACGTAGGACTAGGAACATAGACATGCCAGCTGTATTCATACGAAATACACTCCATATATGGAAACCTCGTATGAATACATAAGCTGTAAAATACAGTAGATCCATAACTAATCTCATCCACACAAAATAAATGAAATAAAGATGTCATATAATAAGAAAGAATTGTCTTGATACAATATGTTGGGCGGAGACAAATCTACTACCAATAAGTAAAGGAAAAACACATGAGTAAAGAAATGAATTTGGCGAGCGAAGCGAAGACGATCCAAATGCAATCATCCTCGAAGAAATAGCGATAAGCACGGCTAGAGCTAGAGCACCTGCGAAAGACAATAATACACACCTAGAGAGATAACCAGGTCCTCAGAGGGACGTAACAAGACACATAATATCATGCCATATAAACTGAATAAATATTGCTCAAATAAATAAGTCAATTGAATTTATAACATGGTCCAATACACACCTATTGAACGAGCGTACCATCCCCCCCAACCAAACAAGGACAGGAGATGATAAACTAATTCACGGTGACGTACCTTTCCATGCTATGAATCCAATATGGTAATCCGGACCCCAACAAGGTTCAATACCTTCTCATCGAAGTAGTAAGTCACACCTACAACCAAAACATGACAAGATGTGACAAACTAATCTGCGACAAGTTATTGTTCCAAGCCACGGTCAGATACAAGTACCCAAAAAAAGTACTCGTACCTAACGGATAAAGGTAGCCTACCGTTCTAAGTGATATGTAGTTAAGAACAACCCTTCCTACGCATGGGCCCTGGCTAAATAGGATCGGCGTAGTCCCCCTGGGCACCAGAGGCCCAATCAATAAGAGCATGACGTTCCGCAGAATCGCCAGTGGCCGTCAGTAATCTTGGGTCATCAACCCGTATCTCCAGCGGAGAGTCCGGGTCACAAGAGAAGTGCATCGAAGCCCATACGCTAAGGAATTGTCCTCCCCGCCCAATGCCTACTGTGTTGTATCCACAACACAAACCTATAACCGCTAAGTCAAACTAGCATGCAATCTCTATTAGCGGTTATTCCTATCGCACGGCTTGTACGTACTGGTGGCCAGCCAATCACGCACTTTCATGTTCTACATGCGACACACAACTTCGTGCTACAACGTGTCAAGGCCATGAATGCAACACACAAAGGTGGTCCCTTAATTCTAGGTTTAATGTGTAAGAAAAATAATACATAGCAGAAAATAGAAATGAACAGCAAGTTCTAACAGGTTAAGCCATGTATCACAGTTTATTTTGTATAAAAAAATAAATAATGCATGAAATATGAGCTAAAATAAATAAACAGCAAATGGCAAGGTGTCTTGCCTGGTAGTACGCCTGGTGTGCTGTAATGATCACTGTGGCATGAACTGTGACTTTGGTGTAATAATTACACAAGGGGACCTCTGTTGATGACACGGACGGTTCCATTGGTTCAGAAGGGTCAAATTAGTTAGAGACGGTATAAATAAGTTCGGGATTTGGAAGAAGATATGAATGTGACTAGAGAGACAAGATCGATAATTGAAGGGATTTGTTTAAATTAAATAAAAAAATATGTATAACTATTTAAAAAAAAATATCGTATTTGGAAACTATATTATAGTAGTCAAAATAATATTTGAAAACATAGGAATTATTTTGATATCAAACTATAATAAAATTAGATTAGAAAATTTTAAAAGAATATTTTTAGAGTCCCAATCCGTAGTTAAAATACCATAAATAATATAAAATCAGGAAGATATTCATGAACTTTTAGAATCATTTAAATATTATATATATATATATATATATATATATATATATATATATATATATATATATATATATATATATATATATATATATATATTGTCAAAGTAATATAAAAGCCCTAATGAGTTTCAAAGCCCAATATTATACTTTGTAACCAATAATTTAGAAATACTACTATATATTTTAATAAGACAAAATAATAATAACAATAATATTTATAAATATATATATGCTAGTAATATACAATACTTATAACAATTATTCTGTATCTTCAACAAAAATAATTATTAAAGCAAAAAAAAGAACTATAGGGACAGGACTGCTGCCCTCTCAAAATAAAAAAATAATAATATAATAAAATGATAATTATAGTAATGAACAACAGTACACATATACAAAACAACAGAAATAATAATAATATAATAAACAAAAGTAAAAATACAAAAAAACAAAAATAAATATAACGTTGTGGTTCTCCTCTTTCGAGGAGACCACTGCTCTCCATCAATGCAATGAGAGGCATAGATTTAAAGAGAGAGAGAGAGAGAAAAACAAACAAACAAAAAATATTAAGCATTAGAGAGGGAAGGGAGGCGGCGGGAGCGGAGGAGTACGGCTAGTCGGCGGTCGGTCGCGGCTACGGAGGTGAGAGGAGGGAGGCGAGGAAAACGGAAGGAGGTTCGGGGGTTTGGCGACGGCGAGGGCGGTCGTGGTTGGCGCGATCCCGCGACGGCGACGCGTCCGTGGGTTTCGGACGGCGCGACTATGAAGAGGACTGGGCGGCGGGTGGCTCGGCTGAGGAAGAGGAGAGGGAAAGGGAGGAGCGGTGGACTCGGTGAGGCGGCGCGCGGCGTTGGAAGAAAAGGGGGTCTCGTGCGGCGCACAGTAGATGGCCGACGGCTTGACTGGTGAGGGCGGTCGAGGCTGGGCGCGTATGGTGGTTGGGGCGACGGGGCGGTTGCCGGCGTGGGGAGCGCGGCGTTGACCGGTGAGGAGCTGAGGCCGGGTTTCACGGGGCGGAGGAAGGCGGAGGATGAGGCCGAGCGGCTGGAGACCAGGCGGCCGTGGCTCGCCGTCTACCGGCGGAGGTGAGTAGATTTAGGGTTTTATTTTGCTGGGTCTTTTGGGGAAATTTTGGGGGTGTTTGGTGGTGGCTCCGGCATTGGCCGTGAGGGCGGTGGTGGTTTGAGGCAGGGAGTCGGTGATCGATGGTCGTGGCGGAGGGTCTGGATGGAGACGTTGGACATGCTGTTGTGTTGGTGGATGGCTGGGTCAGATGGCGGGTCGGCCACTGTGTCGAGGTTGGCGTGCCGGAGAAGACATGGGGTCTGGATTGTTGGTCGGCCGGAAAGGGTTGTGAAGGTGGATCGGTGGTGTCGGGGTCAGTGATGGTGATAAGGCGGTGGTGCTGCCGTGGCAGCGGGTGGCCGTGGTCCGGGTGGTGGTTTGTCGTAGGAGAGTTGGTACGGATGGGTGTGAGTTGGGCCTGGGGCAGATGGCTGGAGGGTGTTGGGATGGTGGAAAGTTATGCTAGGTTTAGGGTTTGAGTTAGGGATCTATCGAATCGTGTCGGGGGTTGTCGACACAGAGGGAAAATGTATTTGAAGATAATGGAATAAGAATCTGGGCACGGACACGGACACGAGGCACTGCACTTGTGGTGGAAGAAAATTTTATGGAGAATGATAAAAAGTTGGAGGAGTACCTGCCTATTTATAGGATGTGGGAATTTCCAATTGGATAGGATTAGGATTGTTTAAACCCAAATTAGATAATTCGCAATTTAAATTAAAACAATGAAATCAAATCCAAATCCAATACAAATCCAATTTTAAATCAGATCCCTCCAGTTTAAAATCAATTCAAATAAATCAAATTCCAAATATAGTTATTAGTTTACTATTTAAATGTATCCATGGAATCAAATCAAAATTTAAATTGTCACAAATATTTCAAAAATACGTTTCCCAAAAATACTATAATAATTAATTTCGAAAATACATTATTATTTACAATATAAACTTAATAAATCTTTATGAAATATATATGTATACGGGAATAACTGTTTTCACGAAGGCTTTTTATAAATAATAAATAAAATAATAATTTGGAAACTTGGGTACGATAACAAAATAATTATTATGTATATTATTTTGAAACTATAAAAAGATAGAAAATATTTTTCTAAAATATGTATGCTCACACATATTCGTACTCGTCAAGCAAATTCGAAAAACGAACTTTTGCATACGAAGTACAATACGACTATGTGACGTACAATACAAAAAATTTAAACCAGTACCAAATTTAATAAATTAAAAATAGTAAAAATTTAGGGGTTTTACACATCATGCGTCTAGAAGGGGCTCTACCAGTAAGCCATCAACTAAACCATGTGCCTCCTATAGAAAGAAGAATACCAATAAGGCGCATGTCTATCATGCATCTAAAAATAAGGTTGTCCTCTATGACAGAGCCACTTACTCCAACTTCGGCAAAAAGAGTGTAACATTTGAATTATGGTAGAGAAAAACACTACGATGCCAAAAATTTAAATGTTGTAACTTCTGTCGCACACTTGGTCAGCCAGGACAAGGGTTTTGCCTCGGTACAAAACTTTTGACGCATGACTGGAGACAAGAAGTCTATCTTCCATAGACTTTCTTTCTCGACAGATTTTATGCATCACGATAAGGTCCCAATTCATATGCCTCTCCGTGTTATGTGCACAGGCAATAAAAAGTTATACAAGCTGAAAACTATGCACCCCTGTCTTCTATGCGCCTCTTTTCTACATGTTGTTAACTCCTGTATACTGCCTGCCAATGTACCTAAAATGAGTTCAGATGACAAAACATCTCAAGTCCTACGTACCGGGTTCTCCCAAGTACATAAAATAGGTCGACGAGTTCATAAAACAACTTCCCATGCACGGACTCTGTCCAGTCATATAAGAAGGAAAAGGAGGTTATACATCCTTATATTGATCTGTGTGATATAATTTGGCACAAACGTAAATTAACGGAGGTGTTATCAAACACAAATGTGTCTCATCAAGACATTCCAGTGCAAAGATTGTTATCAACTGTTGATGCTCAAGGACAATTGATGTCACGACCCGGTCCCCAAATACTTGGGTCGAATCGGCTCATGCCCAGCCCGCACCGTTGATGAGACGGCGGCTGTAAGCTGTAATCCATATGCAGGTAAATCAACAACAAATACTAAGATTGCCACAACTATTATTTAATCGATAATTTAAAATTTGTTCTGATACAAAAGATCCATAAACTGAAAATAACATAGGAACAACTAAACTCTCAAACTAAATTAGCATCTATGGAGACGCCACAACATCCTCCCAGATGGAAGTACCGCTGGGTACAAATCAGGATCATAGTAGCTATTGATCAGCATCTCCAGGTCATCAGTAGTACCTACGGTTATCCAGTCAAGAAAGGAGCAAAGTACAATTTATGCTAATCTTGACAATTAATTTAACAATAAAATTATGCACTTTTAAACAGTTTGAAGATGAACAGTTTTGAAATAATACAGTACAGTGATATGAATAGGTAATGAATATGACCGGATTGGGTACAGTAGTATCCTAGCGATACGGTATGGCTTGTCCCCGTGTGAAGAGGGGAAAGCTAATACAGTCAGTTATACTAATTTTGGATTTGGTCATATCCACTACTCTACTCCCCAGTCCCCAACAGTACGGTCAGTACTCTCGAAAGAGTTCGTGTATAACAGTGGTTTAAACTTGCAATGAAGTGATTATTAAATAATTGTAATCAACATAAATGTACTTGCCTTAAACTTCTCAGGTTGGACGAGATTGGTACTTCGGGATTTGAACAGTCACACTCTTCCTTGAAATCCTACATTCCGGAAATTTGTCTCAGAAACCACAACTCTAGAATTATCTAGTTACAATCTCTAGATTTTGTCTCCTAGTTAATTTTTAGTCTTGTATTAAACAACACAATCAAAAACACGTTTTTCTAGTGCGTTAAATTTATATTTTATTTCGGAAAATTTGTTTTTATCAATTTATTGGAAAAAATTAGTATTTTATAATTATATATATAAATATATTTTCTTTTCTTTAAATGAGAAAATCTTGAATTTCTAACTAATAATTAATATTAATATTAATTAATCCTACGCGTTCACAATCCCAAAAAAATCCACAGCTAATTCCTACTTATTACAAATTTACAAAAATAAATAAATGAGCTTATGCCCTTACATTTCCATGAATTAAAATAAGAGAAAGAAAATGTTAGTCTTGTAAATTACCTACAAAACTACATAATAATAATAACTAATAATTTCTAATTAAAAAAATAAAATAGTATGAGTCTCAGAACTGGTCCAATCTTCACTTACAGCTACTCTGCCTCAACGTCCGGACAGACCGGTGCGTTTGCATTTCACTGGGGCCCATTGACCAATATGGTCGTCGCCCAAATAAATCCCAAAATAGTATTCTTTTCCGAAATTCATTTTAAAATTATATAATCAAATTTTTATAGAAATTTCGGCAGCATTCCCTCTATTTTCGGGATAACCCAAAACTGGAAAACGTGCCGATTTTTCCTGCAAATAATTCCAAACCAGGGAAACCCAATTTTCAAACAGAAAATAATATCCAAAAACCCGAAGATAATATCCACAGCCTAAAAACGTCAAACCAGAACTTCTTCCGAAATGAACTTCGGAAAACAGAAGCTTCTAACTTTACTACCAAAAATCTCAGAACCTATCCAACAAGTGTTCGAAAATTCCGAAATCAGAAAGATCAACGAAGCAAACCAACAGCATACAAATTCCGAAGAAACTTCGGAAAAATGGTAACGTATATGAAACGTAACCGAAAATCCGAATTCCCGAAGGAATCGGGGGACCAGTTTTCATCACAGACTAATAGAGAACTATGGGACTATCCAGAAGTTACCGAAATCGAAGGAATCGGAAGTGATGCCTCGGACTCGGAACACGCGGAACCACGGAACAGAACCGAAATCACGTCAGAAACTCACGGGGAACGGCTCCTCGGGACAGCGCCACGCGCACAGAAGCACTGGACAGCAAATCGGGGACAGGGGTCAACCGCGGAGAGCCGGGGAAGTGTGCCGGCGGAAGGCCGGCGTCGGGCGTCTGACTGGAGGAAGGCCGGCGGGGGTGCGCTGGCGCGGTCGGCCTGGAGGAGGCCGGAGGGTCGCGGGGTCGGCAGTTGGCCGAGGAGAGGGGTTGCACGGAGGAGCTTGGGGCGTCGGGTTGGCGAGCAGGTTGGCGGAGGGACGGCCTGGCGGTGACGCCGAAAGGAGGTCGGGCCGACAGGAGGCACGGGGAGCTAGGGCACGGGTTTGGGAAAGAGGGAAAAAATGGGAATGGTGGTGATGGAAGTGAAATGGTGAAGGGTTTATATGGGAGAAGAGAGTTTAGGAGTTACCAGAAGAGGGAACGAGGAGTCGGGGAGTTACGAGAAGGAAGGGTCGGGTGGACGCTCGGAAGAGGAAGGGTCAGCCATGCGTTGAGAAGGAAAAAATTTCCTTTCTCTGGATGAGAAAAAGTGCTAATGAAAGTTTATATTAAAAAAAAGAAAAGAAATGAAATAGATATCTTTCCTTTTAAAAAAAATAGAATAATAATTTATTGATGGGCTTAATGATTTTATTTTTTTGTAAAATCGAATTTGGGTTCGAGATGGGTTCGGGACGTGTCTGGTCCAACTCAAAATTCCAGGAAAAATATTTTTTTCTAAAATATGATTTTTTCATAAAAATGGTAATAATTAATTTAGCAACTAATTATACAATTAAATAATAAAATAAAATCTTTTACGGGTTTTGATCAAACACTAAAATTCCAGAAATACCATTTCCTAAATAAATGATTTATAATAATAATAATAATAAGCACTGAAATAATTAATTAAAATTACGGGTTTCACAACCTTCCCTCCTTAGAAAATTTCGTCCTCGAAATTTAAGCTTTTAACCTCTGCTAGTAAATTCTAAAATTTCAATGTGTCACATCACTAAAATTTTAGTTCAATCACATATCGTATCAAACCCAACCAATTTATATTTCTTGATTAACATTTCAAAGCTCATCCTCGAAATTCGAATTTGAACAATAATCCACAGATCCTATTCTTCTTTTTTTTTTCAACTCAAATAATAAATAATAACTATTTATGCCAAATCTCAAAATCACCAATATCCTCAACTCCTCGAAATTTGGTTTTCCGCAAAATTCCAAATTTTTGAATCAAATCCAATCCTTAAACGTTAAATTTAAATTCAATGCTCCAAACAAACTTTAATTTTCAATCTTCAAATACAACCTTTAAATTTATATCTTGTAATATAATGTTAATCTTCTTAAAAAAATCAAATTCAATCATACTACATCCCTCAAAACTTGTGATTTTACAAAATCGTCAATGTGCCATATCAATTCTTCAACTCTTTTATTTAAATAAATTCTATCCTTAAATTTTAATCCTACAAAGCTTCCTCTTTCCACCTTAGAAAAATATCAAATTTAAAAGTTTACCCATCAATTCCAATTCTAGTAAGAAATCAAATCATAAGATCAAAATCTTTATTGCTAATCCAAATTTTTTTTTAATGTTAATTCGATGAATAAGTTTTTCTCCTCATTCAAATAAAAATAATTTCCTCAAAACTCAAAATTCAATCTTGGTCACGTAATGTTCGTCTCCAAGAATTTATAGAACTTCCACAGATTTGATTTCCTCTTTAACCTAAAGTTCATCCATCTCTATTTCAAAATCCAAATTCAAACATCAAAAGATTCAAACACAACCTTCTCAAAGATTTAAATTTAATCATGGCTACTCTCTCTCCTTTAATAAAGCGCAAGATGATCATCTCAATATAATTATCCTTCCGCGAGGATCTATAAAATAGTTTTTTAAAAATACCATAAGTTTTTAAATAATTCGACAAACGAATATATCAAAAAAAAACTTACTGTCATTTCACAAATCAAATTCCTACATAAAATAAATGCGGAAAATTTGTAAATAAAAAAATCATACTTCAAAAACTTTGATAACCTTTAAATGGGATCCTTAAATCCAAAATTTACTTTCAAAACTGAAATCATGACGTTTCATATATATCTCATATCTAGAGACAACTAATTTAAAACTCGAAGCCACATCACAAAAATTTATTTGTGTTAATCTACCAAATTTAAATCCTCTAATGATATTCTTCCCTCAACTGGTAGATTTTATATTCAATCAATTACATCTTCGAAAATATTTAATCAAAACTCCTTGTGGCTTATCATTACAAAAATTGTTCTCCTTACAATCAAAAAGTGTCAACTCTTCAAAGTCAATATAATTTAATTCTAAGATGCATATGATATTATTACTCAAATAAGATCTTTTCCTTTATTAATTTTCACTAAACTCAAGTTCATATTACATATCTTTTATTGGCACCCTTCTATTCATACAATTCGTCATCCTCAATTATTTACATTTTAAGTCCAATATATTTTTTTCTTCCGATTATTCTTTATAGTTAATTCACCATGCACCTTCTTAGAGTGCATCTCTATGCCTAACATTGACATCCTTTAATCTTCAATGTCAAACTATTCACAAACTTTTCTCGATACTAATCACCATTGTACATTTTAACTCATATATATCCAATATATCATGCACTCTAAAAATCCAAGCTATAAAATGTTCTAGGTTTACTTTATAAGGCAAAATCAAATTCGAGGCATGATTGCTAAATATCAAGATAAAATGTAAACATGTTTAGAATATTCTAGATAGAGTTTAGAATATTTTGTTGTGATCAAAATCATGAATAAACATCGAGGTATAATTTAAATAATCATAACGAGTTTAAAGTTTTTTTTTTTCAAAAAAAAATAGAAAAGTCATAAAATACTACATCAATTCATTTGAGAAACAAAAGATAATGTAATTTTCCGAAATGAGGGACAATTTTCAATTTAAACTGGTATGAGGTATAGGAGTTTGTGACTCAGAAAAATCAACAAGTTGTACGATTTTAAGATGGTGAGAGTGATTAAAATAGTCATGACAAGAATATAATTCGATATATCATTTCTGGAGGTGGGAGTAAGTGCTAGGATACAAATCCTCAAAATGATTAAAGATACCATGATATGAATATAGCCTTACTAATATTCGAAAACCAATTATTTTCGAAGTCACTTTGTTTCAAATTCATGCCTCGCCAGTGTGCATAACTAGCTGCAGTAAACTTGCAGTTTTTTTTTTCATAATTCAGATAAATAACTATCACGTAAATGTGCGGAGTCATGTTCAGCTTTGTCCATGTGAATTTCAGAGGAATTTTAAAAATTCAAACGAGTTTAAAGTTCTAAACATGATAGAAAATATAGATGACTGTTCTTCTGAGATCAAGGAATTTATCAAAATATGTGTTTGAGATTCAAAAGACTGGGGCTAAAATCAAGAGGAGTATCTGTTCTCCGATTTCAAAGATGAAACGATCAACCTTGATTTGAATAATTGAGTCAAACACTAGATAAGATAGAAGCATCACCGCTTCAGATTAAGTAAGAAAAACCAATGATAATATTTTCGACAAATCACTCAGGGAATACAAAAAAATATTTTGAGAAGAATAATTTCATAACTAAGGAAAGTTTTTGAGAGAAGGTAAGTCTCATTGATTCAAGGAAATCAAATTGAAATTTTCTAATAACGCTAAGAAATTAAATAACTTTGGGACAACTAAAAATCTCCTTGACTAAGGGAAATTTAACAATAGAATGGATTCAAGAATGTGATCAATTTTCTGACCGTTCCTGCTTCATGATCATAGAAACTTTCTAGGCCTTGATTTGATCAAGAAATTGCATAGAGAGAGTAGGGTTTTAAGATGAATGGAGGAAGTCAACATATGAGAATATTCTTGGTCTTTGGAATAACTCAGGAGATAACAATCAATATTGAAATTGAAAATAACCCCTTTAAGAGAATCATGAACTAAACTAATTCTTCTGGTAAGAATTGACCTTGAGGTTTAAATGGTCCTAGAAGAATTTTGATTCAGGATTGATTCCGAGAAAGTTAGTCATTTGGAAAGGAGATCAAAGCAAAAAGGTTGGATAATGGTTGTAGATATATATTGGGTAGATAAGAATTTATCAGGGTTGCTAAGAGAATTCGAAATTCTACATAGCGAACGAATCAAGATTTCAATTAAAGGTAGAGAAGTAATGAAGAATTCGAAGTTTAGGTTTGATAAAGAAGAAGAAGACCAAAGAATTCAATCTTATTCCAAAAAGAATATCAATCCTAAGGTATACTAGAACCTGAAAATTATGGTAGAAAAAAATAATCTAGAAAGTCATGGGACACTCAAAGGTACAATCAGCCTAATCTAGATAAGGTTTAGGTACAAACACAAACAAAGTATCCTACGAATCTATAAGCAGGCAAAAATAGATTTTTAAGTAAATAATTTTTGGCCCTATAATGTAACATGGTGTATATCATCTAAGTGTTCTAGTTGTTTCTAAAGTCTGTTTTCCTAAAGTCTCAACTATCCCTAGGTCAAGTTACAGAACTGCGCGATGGTCTAGACTAAGTTGACTAGACCAATTTACAGATCTGACCTGCATGGGTCACCACTAAAAACATGTCATGACCCGGTCCCCAAATACTTGGGTCGAATCGGATCATGCCCAGCCTGCACCGTTGATGAGACGGTGGCAGTAAGCTGTAATCCATATGCAAGTAAATCAACAATAAATACTAAGATTGCCACAACTTTTATTTAATCGATAATTTAAAATTTGTTCTGATACAAAAGATCCATAAACTGAAAATAACATAGGAACAACTAAACTCTCAAACTAAAGTAGCATCTATGGAGACGCCACAACATCCTCCTCAGATGGAAGTACCGCCGGGTACAAATTAGGATCGTATTAGCTATTGATCAGCATCTCCAGGTCATCAGTAGTACCTACGGTTATCCAGTCAAGAAAGGAGCAAAGTACAATTTATGCTAATCTTGACAATTAATTTAACAATAAAATCATGCACTTTTAAACAGTTTGAAGATGAACAGTTTTGAAATAATACAGTACAGTGATATGAATAGGTAATGAATATGATCGGATTGGGTACAGTAGTATCCTAGCGATACGGTATGGCTTGTCCCCGTGTGAAGAGGGGAAAGCTAATACAGTCAGTTATACTAATTTTGGATTTGGTCATATCCACTACTCTACTCCCCCAGTCCCCAACAGTACGGTCAGTACTCTCGAAAGAGTTCGTGTATAACAGTGGTTTAAACTTGCAATGAAGTGATTATTAAATAATTGTAATCAACATAAATGTACTTGCCTTAAACTTCTCAGGTTGGACGAGATTGGTACTTCGGGATTTGAACAGTCACACTCTTCCTTGAAATCCTACATTCCGGAAATTTGTCTCAGAAACCACAACTCTAGAATTATCTAGTTACAATCTCTAGATTTTGTCTCCTAGTTAATTTTTAGTCTTGTATTAAACAACACAATCAAAAACACGTTTTTCTAGTGCGTTAAATTTATATTTTATTTCGGAAAATTTGTTTTTATCAATTTATTGGGAAAAATTAGTATTTTATAATTATATATATAGATATATTTTCTTTTCTTTAAATGAGAAAATCGTGAATTTCTAACTAATAATTAATATTAATATTAATTAATCCTACGCGTTCACAATCCCAAAAAAATCCACAGCTAATTCCTACTTATTACAAATTTACAAAAATAAATAAATGAGCTTATGCCCTTACATTTCCATGAATTAAAATAAGAGAAAGAAAATGTTAGTCTTGTAAATTACCTACAAAACTACATAATAATAATAACTAATAATTTCTAATTAAAAAAATAAAATAGTATGAGTCTCAGAACTGGTCCAATCTTCACTTAAGCTACTCTGCCTCAACGTCCGGACAGACCGGTGCGTTTGCATTTCACTGGGGCCCATTGACCAATATGGTCGTCGCCCAAATAAATCCCAAAAATAGTATTCTTTTCCGAAATTCATTTTAAAATTATATAATCAAATTTTTATAGAAATTTCGGCAGCATTCCCTCTATTTTCGGGATAACCCAAAACTAGGAAACGCGCCGATTTTTTCTGCAAATAATCCCAAACCAGGGAAACCCAATTTTCAAATAGAAAATAATATCCAAAAACCCGAAGATAATATCCACAGCCTAAAAACGTCAAACCAGAACTTCTTCCGAAATGAACTTCGGAAAACAGAAGCTTCTAACTTTACTACCAAAAATCTCAGAACCTATCCAACAAGTGTTCGAAAATTCCGAAATCAGAAAGATCAACGAAGCAAACCAACAGCATACAAATTCCGAAGAAACTTCGGAAAAATGGTAACGTATATGAAACGTAACCGAAAATCCGAATTCCCGAAGGAATCGGGGGACCAGTTTTCATCACAGACTAATAGAGAACTATGGGACTATCCAGAAGTTACCGAAATCGAAGGAATCCGAAGTGATGCCTCGGACTCAGAACACGCGAAACAGAACCGAAATCACGTCAGAAACTCACGGGGAACGGCTCCTCGGGACAGCGCCACGCGCACAGAAGCACTGGACAGCAAATCGGGGACAGGGTCAACCGCGGAGAGCCGGGGAAGTGTGCCGGCGGAAGGCCGGCGTCGGGCGTCGGCCTGGAGGGAGGCCGGCGGGGGTGCGCTGGCGCGGTCGGCCTGGAGGAGGCCGGAGGGTCGCGGGGTCGGCGGTTGGCCGAGGAGAGGGGTTGCACGGAGGAGCTCGGGGCGTCGGGTTGGCGAGCAGGTTGGCTGAGGGGCGGCCTGGCGGTGACGCCGGAAGGAGGTCGGGCCGGCAGGAGGCACGGGGAGCTAGGGCACGGGTTTGGGAAAGAGAGAAAAAATGGTAATGGTGGTGATGGAAGTGAAATGGTGAAGGGTTTATATGGGAGAAGAGAGTTTGGGAGTTACCAGAAGAGGGAACGAGGAGTCGGGGAGTTACGAGAAGGAAGGGTCGGGTGGACGCTCGGAAGAGGAAGGGTCAGCCATGCGTTGAGAAGGAAAAAAATTCCTTTCTCTGGATGAGAAAAAGTGCTAATGAAAGTTTATATTAAAAAAAAAGAAAAGAAATGAAATAGATATCTTTCCTTTTAAAAAAAAATAGAATAATAATTTATTGATGGACTTAATGATTTTATTTTTTTGTAAAATCGAATTTGGGTTCGAGATGGGTTCGGGACGTGTCTGGTCCAACTCAAAATTCCAGGAAAAATAATTTTTTCTAAAATATGATTTTTTTCATAAAAATGGTAATAATTAATTTAGCAACTAATTATACAATTAAATAATAAAATAAAATCTTTTACGGGTTTTGATCAAACACTAAAATTCCAGAAATACCATTTCCTAAATAAATGATTTATAATAATAATAATAAGCACTGAAATAATTAATTAAAATTACGGGTTTCACAATTGATCAACCAGCTAGGCGATCTGTCTTCCAAAGATTGCAACCAAACCTACCAGATTTATAGTGTCTTGGACGACAACTTTTGGATAATAAAGATGAGTTACCGGTGGCCTCGGTTTATGCAACATCAAGCTGAGAGGAAGATCAAATATCTCCATCCTCTTCATCTAGGAGACGTCAGAGAGCCTCTTCACCAGAGGGTGTTATTACCAAAGAACCCGTTCTCGATCTTGACATTCTTTTGGTGTACCTCAAGTTCCAGAATAAGATAATACTGGAGATACCACTCTCCCAGTCTTTGGTCATTCTATATCTCAGTCTGATAACAGAGTACTTCGGATTTCAGAAAGAGACGATGCAGTCTCATAGTCAGGGTCAAGCGATACTAATTCTAGTAATGCTTCCTTGCATACTTCTCCATCTGACGATCCATATACAACATCTGTGTATGTAACAAGTAATGAAGAAGGAGGTAGTAGTGATCACAGAGAATTGATAATCTCGAAAAACATGCTACAAAATATTATGACGATGATGCAGCAAATACAAACAATAATTAACCTACAAATAGCTCTACATCAATCTCATCCATCAACTTAATCTCCTGCCGATCAAGATACAATTGGGTTGTCTTTGAACCCTAATCAACCACCGATTGTTGGAAATGTCCCTATGCCAGTATTACAACAGGCACGACCGACTGTCATACAGTCCACCTTTGCATGTCAGCCAATTGATACTCTAGAAGCTATTTGAGGCATCAGTGCTCGATTAGATGATATGACTTTAAAAGAGGAGCTCCATCAAATGGAAATGTTACGCCCTTATCCTTCAAAATGGGATGATGTGGTTTGTCCTCCAAAGTACAAACCCTAATTATTGATCTCTTATGGTGGAACAGGCTCACCTAGACAGCATTTGATATACTTTTACTCCTAGACCATTCAAATATCAAAGAATGATGCGCTTTGGTCTAAATTATTAATCGGTACCATGAAGGGAGTAACCTTCGAATGGTTTTGCAATCTTTCTGATGATTGTATTAAAATCTTTAAAGACTTGGAGAAATTGTACCTTACCAGATTCTATAAGGGGATAGGTGATGTCTCCATATCGAAGCTCATTGCAACAAAGCAGGATAACAAAGTGCAGCTCGTGAATTCATTGAACGGTTCAGGAGACTAGCAATGAAGTGGCACCCTGGGACTCCTCAGTCGGTATTGATTGATACATGCAGGGGTAATTTCTAACCCATAGTCAGATTCTATATTGTCCCTAGAGAATATAATTATTGGCCAGCTTTCATCGATGTTGCCGAGAAGGCTGAAGAATTCGTTCAGGTTTTGCATTTGATTTTGTTGAAGTCACCAAAAGATAAAGGTAAGCCCCCCCAGAATAATAATACTTCTAGAAAAACCAATAAAGGGAAGGATTCCTTTACGGTGGATGTTTTTCTAGCTGCTTCTCAACCCAAACAAAAAGCTCCAACTGCTCCGAGGCCTAAGCCATGCTATACATTCAATGAAGACCTCATACTGGACATCTTTCATGTATTCAAGAAGGGTAACAAATTATAATTGCCTCCCCCTCGAAGGCCAGAGAAAGTAGGGAGGACCAATGATCCGAAGGATTGTTTCTATCACCCGTATGTTCATCACCCAACAAAGGATTATTATATATTGAAGAACCACATCCAACAATTACTGGATTCCAAGGCCATCACGTTGTATACAGATAAAAAAAAGGCTTATGCAAATCTAGTCTCCCTCCAGTTTGGAGATCTTCTTACAATTGAAGATCAAGACGGTGTCACACTGATACCAAAGGAGGCACTACAAGTCGTCAATCTTCCTCCGGTTTATGACTAAGCAACCGGACTCCTACCACTCACTACTCAGCGTGGTGAGGTTATATGGATCCATCATGACTTTTTTTAAGATATAGATTCAAAATTTGTCCCTTCTACTTCTAAGATTTAGCAAAATAAGAAGAAGAATAAGTCAGGTAATATGGTCATTGAAGCTCTAGATGAAGAGACTATATCCGTAAAGGCATATCTACGTGCCTCCAATCAGGAGATAGATGATAATCCCTTTCCTACAGTCCCTGCTCCTAATCTACCTGCTACTTTGGCTCCATCGAAATCAGGACCATTAAAGCAGACTCTATGAGAAAAGAAAAAATAGACATAAATGAGGTTTGACAAATCCTTAAAGAAATCTAATCTTCTTGGACTCGACAAACCCTCCAATTTTGATATATTGGCACAACTTGTCAATTTCCCAGCTCGATTATCCCTATTTGAGTTGCTTGATCTGTATCTCCAAAGATACACGGGATGCATTTAGTGAGGCATTGCAGCATACAGACTCATATTTGTCCCAGATAGCAAAACGGGATGATGATCCTCTAACTTGTCCTCATTGTCATAGTGTGTCGGACAAGATTCCCAGCATCATCTTTGCCCAATACGATATATTTTTGAAGAACAACCGCTATGATAGACCCCAGTACGATATATGATATATCGGGGCTTGTAAGGTGGACCGCATCCATATTGATCCCGGCTCATCTGTCAGTATTATCCCTCAAAGCTTACTTTATATTGGGGATTCTAATGCACAAGTTGTCACCAACCTCCACTACTATTATTGGTTTCAATGTCGGACGAAGACATCCTCTGGGGAAGATCCGTCTCAAGTGTCATATCAAGAATCTTCGGACTGAAGTCACATGCTATGTCATTGATGTCAATGTGACCTATAACATCATGTTAGGATGGTCGTGAATACATAAAAATCTTCTAGTACCATCTATTCTTCATCAGTATTTTAAAAATATGAATGAAGAAGGAGTAGTATGTACAGAATTCGCAGATGTCGATCCTTTGAAAGGGGTCAAAGTGTACTTCTCGGATGCAAGGCTATATAAATCTCTAGATTAGAGGCCCTCTAATTATGAACCATCGCACCTTGTCATGGAAAAGGAGGAAGATGTTAATGGCAAACAAAAAAAATTTACTGATCAAACCACAGAAGATCCTTTACCATATATTTGAAAGGCCCTGAGTGGAAGGAGCCAGTTGAAGAGCCCTTGGCTATATATTTGAAAGGTCCCGTGTGGAAGGAGCCTATTAGAACTTCACAGGAGATTCATTCAGGGGGTGGGACACCTTTTGTTGTTGATCTACGCAAGAACAAAATGAACATCAAGACAAAGGAGCCTCTAGTAATTAATCTGAGGACAAAGAAGGACGAACCTCTGGTGATTGACCTGAGGACCAAGAAAGATGAACCGTTTGTAGTTGATCTTCATCGAAACAAGCATCCAGTTCAACCGATGAGCCCCTGGTGATCGATCTAACTCATGCTATGGTCTATGCAGGAGCAAATGTTGTAAATAAACCTCCATGTATCAAACTTTTCGAGGATGTTGTCCTGGAAGAAGAAACCATATACATACCTAATGAAAGAGGTTCTATTTTTGATTACTTTGGTGTTCCTATGACTGGTCTAGAAACTGTAGACTCTTTATGTTTACTTGTCATGGATACGAAGCTGTCATTGTATGTATCTATTTCTTCTAGAAGTAGTACTCTATGTCCGTCATACGAGGATTCTTTCTAGGTCGATTGGCGAGACACCAATCATGTTTGGACGAACCGATGTACCTAAAGAAGCTTTAATTGATGATCCTGAACTAGATAGTGGTAAAATGCAGCTTTATCGGTACACTCCTCAAGCGAAGAATATTATTCAAAAAATGGGTATAATTCAAATAGTCAGCAAGGTCTCAATTTTGGTAAAGGCCGACATTTACCGCTGCGTATCCCAACTCCAAAAAGGAAACCGCAAGACTACTATTATCGTACTCGTTCTGGACTAAGATATGTAACTCCTCCAACCAAACCAGAAATCTCATATGAAGAAGATAGTGATATAAATTCTCATCCTTCTGATTCTTCAGTATGGGATTCAGCTCACATTGTGGAAGCAATATTTAGAGATGTTTTCTCAGCCTATATGGTATCTGGTGATCAAACAGAGGTAGATGATCTCTCTATTGAGCCTTTCGAAGTCAAGCCTTGGGCTCAACAAATTGGAACCCAATAGGAAATGTGCTTTGAACAAAGGGAGCCTCCTACTGAAGATAAAGTTGTTCAAATTAATTTAGGTGAGTTAGAGTTACCTAAACCAATATTCATCAGCAAAAGTTTATCTGATGAAGATAAACATTCTCTTCTCAAGCTTATTGTAAACCCTTAGACCAAATTTTTACCTTTCTATATAAATTTTAAATGCTTATATATATATATTCATTATTAAAATCTAGTTAGATATCAAGGAAAATGAGGGTTTTATAAAAACCCAAAAAGTTGAGGGCTTTAGTGCAAATCCTAAATTCAAATTTCCCTATGGCCGATGACTTAAAGCCTCTGCCCTATATTTCAACTTTGAATCCAATTCAAATTCAAATCCCTCATAAACCTTTAAGCATTCGATCATGTCCATGAACTGGATATATATAAGGTGGGAAGCAGCCGATTCCTCAAAAAACCCTAAATTCTCTACTTTTTCATCTTTGTAAGAACTAAATAGTGAACATGGGGTGGAGAGGAAGGATTCTAACCCATTGTCGAATAGTCGTTCTCGGCCACCGATATCGCAGAGCTCCATTATTAGAAGTCTCCTAATCAGGTAATACTTAAACCCTCAATTTTTTGATTTTATGAGAATTAAGACCCAACCCACCAATTATTTGAATCTATGTCTTAAAGGGTTCAATCCATAATATGTTGTCAAATAAGCAATAAATGGAGAGGGGTGGTTGCCTTGTGTTAGCTAGAAAGAGATTACATGCATCAGGTAACCTATGAGTCGAAGGTGTACTAGCAATAGATGCAGGAATTAGCATAGGCAGCTTAGCAACATATGGGTCTATTGCAACTGGGAACACTTCTATAGACACTAGTGTGTGTGCATGAATTTTGTAGGTAATGTGCAGGGAAGTAACAAGGGTAAACTTAACAGAGTAGTAATGCCAGAACTCGTGCAACAGATATCTGTGGCTAGGACTGACATGTGTAGGGTGTTAGACAGGGGTACCGGGTCATGTTGTATAATTGGTATATACACCTGTACCTTGTGGGGTAAAGGAAAGAGGGTACAAATTAAGGAAGATGTACGAGGTAAGTGGTTACCTACAGGTTAGGAATTGGGTACATGAAACAAGTAGTAATACTGCACCTGTAGTAGGGAAATAGGATATTATCACAGGAAGAAGAGTAAAGAACCAAAGAGGATACACTTGTGTATCAGTTATCATATGTTCTTGAATCAAATAAACCCATGATCAGTTATCATGAGTTTACTTATCAGTCTAGATAAAATTGGCACATGGAGTGGTGGTTGTTCTTATATGGGCAGGGGCAGTTGGTAGAGTGTGAAAATTTTGGGAGGAAGGATAGGAACAAGAAATTCTTACAGCTGTATGCAAACAACATTAGGAAATAGGGGTGTCCTAGTTTCCTGTTGGTTGCATATCAGCTATAGGTACTCGTGTGTAGGTAAGATAGCTTCAGTAAACTTTTATTTAAAGTACAGGCAATTGACTTCATAGAGTGACAAGAGGGGGTATCAACGAGTAGGGAAATGTAGGTGAGAATTAGGCAAGGAGAGGGGGTGTTTGGCCTAATGGCTATGTACAAGAAACAGAGATGTGGGTCATAGGCCTAGGTAATGCACATATGTACGGGTATGTAGGGTGAGACCAATGTCCTGTATACACAGGAATACACTTGCATATAAGTGTAACAGATAACTGTGTCAATCGTGTGTGTGTGTGTGCATGTTCTATTATTAATTCTTGGTATCCCTATATCAAAAATCGAATATCATAGGGAACAGATGTGTGCACCTACCAAGTGATACATAACATATCCAAAGGGACCCTGTGAGCATCAGTTTTAACTCGTAGTTTGGAAGGTAATAATAACAGCAAAGGAATCTAACCTAACAATGAGACTAGGATAACTATTCTAGTTGAATTCAGAGGGGTGTATATACCTGTGCACCACCCTTAGATAACAGGTAAGTGTGGTGAGAACCCATGACTTGTACACACAAGAGTACACCTACATAAAGGTACAACAACAGATAGGACTGTTTAAAAGTCTCATATATGGGTACAAAAGAGAAGGGGTTGGATATACATGATAGCAAGATTAAAAAGGAAAGCCTAGATGGGTACTAGTTGTTCAGTGTTGTGTCCAGTACAATATTTAGGAATATATCACCTAGAATATAGGTCCAGTGGATGTAGAAATGTGTAGATAGCAAGGAATATGAGTGTACAATAGAAGGTGTATAATATTAAGCTATTAGCAACTATATTATTACAAATAGGTAAAGGTTATCGTTAATAAATACTAGAGTTATAGGTTACAAGCATAGGTGAATGTAGATAACCTAGGCCACTCATAAACCAAAACATAGGATAGTTAGAAATTGGCTTAATTCTTCCAATTTTATGTATTGATCATTATAAATTATCAAATAGGTTACTTGGACTCAATTTTGGAACCATATTATCAACTCAGGATACCAGGCGAATACATTTATTATTTGTTTTAAATATTGTTAATTACTATAGTTCACAGGAGGAGTTTGCGACACCTGACCCACCTGCTTTTGCTTAGTTAGATTAGTTTTAGTTTGAGGCCGGATTTGTCTTTGGATTTTAGTTGACATTACTATTTGACCTTTGGTTGGACATGTAGTTGTGAAGTTTTATTGAGTTATGGATTTACGACTTTATATTTCTTTTTTGTTCTCTGTATCTAGAATTATGATTGAGTATTTATTGGTTATGGGTTGCCCTCCCAAGTGGAGTATATATATTGCATGGTTGTCATCATATTGTGATTATACAGCGTTCTACCGCCGACTCTATGGTGTAGGCTGGATGTACATACGACTCATGCCTAAATTTCGTGTGTGGCTCATGACACGTTTTTGTGATGGCCTATGCAGGTCCGGTTCGTAATTAGTGCAATATCGTAGTGGTACTTGGGTACTATCATGAGACTGTAATAGGACATAGATTATTAGGAATAGGAAAATACTCAATCATATCTAGGAATTCCCTTCTGTTTATTTTTTTGTAAATTTCTATCTGCCTTCTTGAAATTAACCTCTTTTATCGTGCCACATCGTTGATTTTCTTTGTTTTCCAACCTTTCATAATGGCACTCAGGACTAGAGCTCGTAACGCCATAACCAACAGTAACCACTAACAACCTTCTGCATCATAGGGGGCATCTTCACAGGAGGCATCATCACTTATGACAGAGAGCCTTCCTCCCCCTCCATCCAACCTACCTTAAGGGAACATGCCGATTAATGATGCACTTCTTCATGAGCTCATTAGAGCCATGGTGGAGGCACAGAAGGTACATGCAGAGGTCCAGAGGCAGCAAACATAGGTGATAAGGGCAGGCATGGAGCATGCTCAACACGTTGCCTTGACAGCTATGGAGAGGGTTGCTCAGCATCTACAGCAGCCCACTCGGCCAAGGAAGGGGAAAATCTTGGACTTCAAGAAGATGAAACCCCAGAAATTCAAGCAGACCGAAGGAATCTTGTACGCTGGCGATTGGCTCGAAGGCATCGAGCAAATTATAAGGCTTTTCTGACACGCTGAAGACTTGAAGATTGAAGTTGTTGGAGTGCAACTTCAAGACATCGCTCGTACTGGTTCAGAAATGAGCCCCGAATTACAGATCCAACACTGACCTAGAACCAATTCAAAGACCTCTTTAAGAGGAAATTCTTTTCCTGTAATGGCAAAAGGTATTCTGGAGAAGTAGTTCCAGAACTTGGAACAGAGCAACTTGTCCGTAGACGAGTAAACCGCGGAGTACGACCGACTGGGTCGATTCACGGAGGACATGGTCAGAGACCCGAAGGATCGAGCTCGGTGGTTCTGGTAGGGGCTGGCCAAAGAGATTAGAGTCCACATCTCTTCCAGCACTACGATATTTATGGGGATCATGGCCGAGGCCCAGCGGATAAAGGAGGACCTAGACCTTAGGCCCAAGAGAGACAGTGACATGGCAGGAAGTGGCGTTAATGCGGGACCAACCAAGCATCCCCAATTTCAATCGAGGACCTTTCAGCACCAGCAACAGATTTGTTCCCCGGCTAGAGCACCCACCCAACAGGTGCAACATCCTCAGAGGCACTTACAGTAGGCTCCGTACAGTACTTACTGTGAGAGGAGCAGACATGTCTGGGATGACTGCAAAAAGAGCATCGAAGCATGTTTGTACTGTGGATCACCTTTACATCAGCTGAAAGAGAGCACTCTAGCTCATGTTCAACCAGGATTGGAGGCAGCACCAGTATAGAGAGGGCCAGTTAGGCCACCAGTAGTTCTGTAACCGCGAGGGATACTACTTCCCACTCAGCTGCAGCGGTTCATCCAACATCAGCAGAGGGAAGTACATCAGCAGGGCAGAGCCTGTGCTATGACCTTCGAGGAGCTCGAGCCTACCCATGATGTGACAGCATGTTCCATACTTCTCGATTTTTTTCAGCTATAGCCTTGTTCAATTCTGGTGCATCTCGTAGCTTCATTTTTGTAGCATTTGTGTTTAAGCATCACATAGCATCTGAGCCCTTAGATAGTAACAGCAAAATCATAAAAAGGGTGTCGTATCACCTTGGGAGGTAGAAAATTATGTGTCGACCTACTTGAAATGCCACTTTCGAGCTTCAATGTCATTTTCGAAATGGATTGGTTGAGTAGGAACCATGCTTGTATAGACTGCCACCGAGGATGCGTTGTACTCAGTCCTTCCGGAGAGTCTATATTCAAATTTGCAAGAGAAGTAGTAGAGCAGCATGGCGAGGCAATTTACGGAGCAATGATTGAAGAGAAGGAGGTACCGCATCTTATTATCGCAAAAGTTTTTAATTTATTTCTCGAAGAATTGTTGGGATTGTCGCCCGATAGGGATGTCGAGTTCATTATTAATCTGGTGCCAAGTACAAAACTAATAGCACAGCATGTGTACCGGATCAATAACAAGGAAGCGGGGGAGTTGAAGAAGCAACTTGACGAATTGCTAGAGAAAGGATTCATTAGGTCGAGTTTATCGCCGTGGCGACCCCCAGTTCTATTTGTGTTAAAGAAAGATATGACAGTGCAGATGTGCATCGACTATAGGGCCTTGAACAATCTCACCATTAAGAACAAGTATCCATTGTCAAGGATTGACGATCTCTTTGATCAAATGAGCGACGCATGGGTATTCTAAAAAATTGACTTGAGATCTAGCTACCATCAGTTAAAAGTAAAGGAGGATATTCCGACGACGTTCTTCCGGACCAAGTACGGCTAGTATGAGTTCATCGTGATGCCGTTTGGGTTGACTAATATCCCGGTAGTCTTCATGAACTTTATGAACAAGGTATTCCATCCATACATTGACAAGTTTGTGGTGGTGTTTATCGACGACATACTGATCTATTCGAAGACACCGGAGGAGTACGAAAAGCACTTAAGGATCGTGCTGGAGACCCTCAGGAAGGAGCAGCTCTACGAAAAGCTCTCAAAATATGAGTTTTTAGATAATATGGAATTCCTTGGACACGTGGTGACAGGAGACGGTGAAAATGTATGGACTCGAAAAACATTACTGTTGTAGAGTCTTGGACTACTCCGACTACTGTGACAGAGATCCGAAGTTTCTTAGGATTGGCAGGGTACAACATAATGTTCGTGTAAGACTTTGCTCAGATCACAGAGCCGATGACTAGGCTCACTCAGAAGGACGTAGAGTCCATGTGGACATAGGAATGCCAAGCTGTATTTGGAAAACTAAAGTCGAGGTTGACGACAGCTCCCATTTTGACGTTGCCATCGGGATCAGATGGTTTCGCCATTTACAGTGATGCTTCGGGTAAGGGGCTGGGATGTGTTCTAGAGCAAAACAAGAGAGTGATAGCATATGGGTTCAGGAAGTTGCGACCGCATGAGAAGAACTATCCCACCTGCGACCTAGAGTTGGCAGCGGTGGTCTTCGCCTTGAAGTTATAGAGACATTACTTATATGGAGAGCGAGTGTAAATTTTTACTGACTACAAAAGCTTGAAGTACGTCTCCACACAAAAGGAGTTGAACATGAGACGACATAAATGGTTGGAGCTGATAGGTGACTTTGATATTGCCCTATAGTATCATCCGGGAAAAGCTAATATTGTTGCAGATGCCTTGAGCAGGTATCTTGTAGCTATGTGGTTGACTCAAGATCGTCACTTATTAGCGAATTTGGAGAGTCTGGGCATTGAGATTGTCATCCCGGGAGTAGAGAAACAGATGATGGCTATACAGATTCAGTCTGGGCTAATGGGCAAGATCAATGAGGCACAGTATCAAGACGAGAACTTGAGGGCTATTAGAGCACAAGTACAGGCTGGATTGTTAGACGACTTCTCTCTCGCAGAGGATGTCTCATTAAGGCACGGTACTAGGTTGTGTGTGCCTAGTGGTGATCTGCGAGAAGAAGTCATGCAGAAGGAGTATCATTCTCAGTATTCTATATATCTGAGAGCCAATAAGATGTACAAGGATCTGAGGGATCACGTATAGTGGTATGGTATGAAGCGAGAGATGGGACGCTTAGTTGCTAGATGTCTAGTGTGTCAATAAGTCAAAGCTGAAAGACAGAGACCAGGAGGGTTGCTTCAACCATTTTCGGTCTTCCATGCTCGCCAGAAAGGAAGGACGCGATTTGGGTCATCGTTGATAGGTTGACCAAATCGGCCCACTTTATACCATTCAAGGTGGGATTGTCCAAAGAGAGATTGGCAGATCTATATATGAAGCAAATAGTCAGGTTGCACAGAGTTCCAAAGAGTACCATCTTCGATTAGGATAGTAGATTCACATCCCACTTTTAGAGGAGTTTACAGGCTAGCTTGGATACACCGCTCAAGTTTAGCAATGCTTAGCACCCTCAGATGGACGGACAGTCAAAAAGGACTATTTAGATGCTTGAGGACATGCTGCGGACTTGTGTATTAGATTTCGGTAGATCGTGGGAGGACCATCTTTACCTGGTAGAGTTCGCATATAACACAAGCTATCAGGTGAGTACAGAGATGTCTCCATTCGAGGCTCTCTATGGAAGAAGATGCTGAACTCCCTTATCTTGGGACGACGTGGGCGAGAGAGAACTGTTGGGGCCGAAGATGGTAGTGGATGCAACAGAGAAAGTGAAGCTGATTAGAGAGCGACTTCGCATGGCTCAAGATAGACAAAAATACTAGGCTGACAGTCATCGCAGACCGTTAGAGTTCAGGGTATATATTTTTCTTATTTTATATACGTGTATACTTATAGGATACCTAATAACATCCGGTATGGTTCTAGGTTGGCGACTTGGTGTTCTTGAAGATATCTCTGACACGTGGCATGATTCATTTCGGTAGAGGTGCTAAGCTCAGCCCAAGGTTCATCGGGCCATTCGGTATCCTTGAGAGGATCGGTGCATTGGCGTATCGATTGGCCTTGTCGCCTGCACTGAAGGGAGTACACAATTATTCCACATGTCACAGCTGAGACGATACATGACAGACTCCAGCCATGTGTTAGAACACTCGGAGATCGAGGTGGGACAAAGCCTTAGCTATTACGAGCAGCATGTGAAAATTTTGGACTACAGGGAGAAGCTGCTGTGGAATCAAACAATTTCTTTGTTTTGCGTCGCGCGGAGACATCACTCTCCAAGTGAATCCACATGGGAGAGAGAGGATGAGATGCGCAAGCGTTATCCCCATCTTTTCGAGCCATGAGGTATATTTTTGTCATGTGCCTATCTCTAAATTTTGAGGGCAAAATTATCTAAAGGGGGTAGATTTTTAAACCCTTAGACCAAATTTTCCCCTTTTTGGAATAAATTTTAAATGCTTATATATTTATTTATTATTAAACTCTAGTTAGATATCAAGGAAAAGGAGGGTTTTTAAAAAAACCCAAAAAAATTGAAGGCTTTAGTACGAATCCTAAATTCATGTTTCCCTATAGCCGATGACTTAAAGCCTCTGCCCTGTATTTTGACTTTGAATCCAATTCAAATTCAAATCCCTCTTAATCCTTTAAACATTCGATCATATCCAAGAACTGGATATATAAGAGGGGAAGCAGCTAATTCCTTAAAAATTCCTAAATTCTCTACTTTTCCATCTTCGTAAGAACAAAGTGGTGAACGTGGGGTGGAGAAGAAGGATTCCAACCCATTGTCGAATAGTTGTTCTCGGTCACCGACATCGCAGAGCTCCATTATTATAAGTCTCCCAATCATGTAATAATTAAACCCTCAATTTCTTGATTTTTTTAGAATTAAGACCCAACCCACCAATTATTCGAATCTATGTCTTAAAGGGTTAAATCCATAATATGTTGTTAAATAAGCAATAATTGGAGAGGGGTGGTTGCCTTGTGTAAGTTAGAAAGAGATTACATGCATCAGGTAACCTATGAGTCGAAGGTGAACTAGTAATAGATGCAGGAATTAGCATATGCAACTTAGCAACAGATGGGTCTATTACAACTGGGAACACTTCTATAGGCACTAGTGTGTGTGCATGAATTTTGTAGGTAATGTGCAGGGAAGTAACAGGGGTAACCTCAACAGAGTAGTAATGCCAGAACTGTTGCACGAATGTGCAACAGTTATCTGTGGCTAGGAATGACGTGTGTAGGGTGTTAGACAGGGGTACAGGGTCATGTTGTATAATAGGTATATACACCTGTGCCTTGTGGGGTGCAGGAAAGAGAGTGCAAACTGAGGAAGATATATGAGGTAAGTGGTTACCTAAAAGTTAGAAATTGGGTACAGGAAACAAGTAGTGGTACTGCACCTGCAGTAGGGAAATAAGATATTATCACAGAAAGAAGAGTAAAGAACCAAAGGGGATACACTTGTGTATCAGTTATCATATGTTCATGAATCAGTTAAACCCATGATCATTTATCAGGAGTTCAATTATCAGTCTAAATGAAATTGGCACATGGAGTAGTGGTTGTTCCTGTATGGGCAGAGGCAGTTGGTAGAATGTGCAAAATCTGGACGTAAGGATAGGAACAAAAAATTATTTTAGTTGTATGCGAACAACATTTGGAAATAGGGGGGTCCAAGTTTCCTGTAAGTTGTGTATCAGCTATAAGTTCTCGTTTGTAGGTAAGTTAGCTTCAGTAAACTTTTATTTAAAGTACAAGATATTGACTTCATAGAGTGACAGGAGGGGGTGTCAACAAGTAGAGCAATATAGGTAAGAATTAGGCAAGGAGAGGGGGTGTTGGGCCTAATGGCTATGTACAAAAAACAGAGATATGGGTCATAGGCCTAGGTAATGAACATATGTACGGGTAGGTAGGGTGAGACCAAAGTCCTATATACACAAGAATACACTTGCATACAAGTGCAACAGGTAAATGTGTTAATTGTATGTGTGCATGTGTGTTATGTTATTACTTCTTAGTATCTCTATATCAGAAATCGAATATCATAGGGAACAGATGTGTACACCTCCCTAGTGATACTAACATATCCAAAGGGACCCTGTGAGCATCATTTTTAACTCATAGTTGGGAAGGTAATAATAACAGTAAAAGAATCTAACCTAAGAAGGGGACTAGGATGACTATTCTAGGTGAATTCAGAGGGGTGCATATACCTGTGCACCACCCTTAGATAACAGGTAAGCATGGTGAGGACCCATGACTTGTACGTACAGAAGTACACCTGCATAAACGTACAACAACAGATAGGACTGTTTAACAGTCTCAGGTATGGGTATATAAGAGAATGGGTTGGATGTACATGATAGCAAGATTAAAAAAGGAAAGCCTAGATGGGTACCAGTTGTTCAGTGTTGTGTCAAGTACAATATTTAGGAATGTATCACCTAGAATATGGTCCAGTAGATGTAGAAATGTGTAGACAGCAAGGAATATGAGTATATAATAGAAGGTCTATAATATTAAGCTATTAGTAACTATATCATTACAAATAGTTAAAGGTTATCTTTAATAAATACTAGAGTTATAGGTTACAAGCATAGGTGAATGTAGATAACCTAGGCCACTCATAAACCAAAAATATGTGATAGTTAGAAATTGGCTTAATTCTTCCAATTTCATGTATTGATCATTATAAATTATCAAATAGGTTACTTGGACTCAAGTTTGGCACCGGAACCATATCATCAGCTCAGGACACTAGGCGAGTATATTTATTGTTTGTTTCCAATATTGTTAATTACTATAGTTCATTGTTAGTTATATGATATATGATTCTTGTTACGCTCGTTACACGGATAACATATTATGGTTCTTTTTTATATCTTTCCATATTTCTTACATGTTGTGTCGGGGCAGGGAAGTACCAAGTAGATGTGTGATCAGACCTGTAGATCGTGCTTTATTTTTATTTTGCTATTTAGACCGTGAGGATGCAAATCCTTTATAGACCGTGCGGTGTAACTGTCCCAAACCGATCACATATCGAAAGGAGTACTTCAATATACTTAGATAGCTATGTTTTCATGTTTTCACTCTTACATATCGTCATATATTTTCATGTCTACTGTTCATCATATTACCATGTTATAGTCATTTCTCTTATCATATATTTTATGACTAACCTTTGTTTTATAGTCATTATCATATACTTGGAACTGCAGTCAATGAATTGTACTCGTTCCATCCTGACTGGATAAATATTTTAGGTGAGTACGATGAGGACGGGTGCCCTAACCAGTACGGTCTATACATGAGAGATGTAGCTGAGCCCGACCTTACGTCACAGGAGGAGTTTGCGACACCTGACCCACCTGTTTTTGCTTAGATTAGTTTTAATTTGAGGCCGGATTGGTCTCCAGATTTTAGTTGACATTACTATTTGAAGTTTGATTGTACATGTAGTTGTGGAGTTTTATTTAGTTATAGATTTACGACTTTATACTTCTTTTTCTTTATTTTCTCTATCTAGAGCTGTGATTGAGTATTTATTGGTTATGTGTTGCCCTCCCAAGTGGAGTATATATATTGCGTTGTTGTCATTATATTATGATTATAGATCGTTTTACCGTCGTCTCTGCGGTGTAGGTAGGGCATGCATTCGACTCACGCCTAAATCCTGAGTGCAGGTCGTGACAATAATGAAGGGCATGAACAAGCTATCTATTATTTCAGTCGTATGATGATCGGCACAGAGCACAGATATAATCCCGTTGAGAAGGAGTTTTTGCAATGGAAAAGACGCGTCATTATGTAATAGGATAAATTATCCATGTTATATCTAGGCTTAACCCTCTTAGGGTTCTCATGACCAAACCAAGTACGCTTAATTCTCGCCTTGCTACTTGGGAAATGTTGTTATCTCCCTATGATATAGTTTATGTACCCAGAAGGCAGTTAAAGCTTAAGCTTTGGTTGATTTCCTAGTTGCACACCCGATAGAAGAAACTTCTAAACTCTATGATGAAAATTCGGATGAAGTATGGAGTCTAATACAACGATGGAAGAGTCTATTTGGAGTATGTTCTTCGATGGAGCATCAAAACTAGTCCAAAGGTAATGTCGTAGCAGGAGTGGGGGTACTATTGATATCCCTTGATAAGCTAGTCATCCATCGTGCTTATTCGCTTATGGAGCCTTGTTCTAATAACGTTGCAAAGTATAATGCTCTACTTATTGGACTCCAATTGGCTAAATAGCTGGGGGTATATTATTTGGAAGCTTATGGCGACTCCAAGTTGATAGTCAGTCAAGTCTGAAGAGAATACGAGTTTCGTCATGAAGATCTTATTCCATATTATCAAACAACACTTGAGATAGTCGCTACTTTTTCTGGTTTTTCATTGAGTATGTACCTCGGCTAGAAAACACAGAATCAGATGCTCTAGCAGGTTTGGCGGCATCACTTGCTACTCCAGCCAATACCCAGAAGTTGATCATAGTAATTGGTCGAGAATTATTTTGTATTTAGATAATTTGGATGTTCACCAAAGCTATTCAACAACAGAGAATGTTGACTTTAAAGATTGGAGATTTCTATTTATAGAATATGATGGTTATGGAATTCTTTTCGACGATTCAAAAGAGGCTATTTCAATAAAGAGACGTACACTTCGCTTCTTTTATGATGCAGGTACTAAAATGTTGTCGAAGATCATATGATGGAATTCTACTACGATTGTTATCCGAAGAAGAAGCTAAATAAGTCCTTCGTGAAGCTCATGACGGTACTTATAGGCCAGTATCAACCTGGCTCGAAATTACATGATCAGCTAAGACGTTTGGGTTATTATTGGCCCATTATGGTGTCTGATGTTATAGATTACTCAAGAAAATCCAAGGCTTGTCAAACTCATGCAGACTTAACACATCAACCTTCATAAATTCTACATCTGACAGATGCATCGTGGCCCTTTAAAGCTTGGGGAAGGATATCATTGGACCTATCAATCTTCCTTCCTCCAGGGGACATCAGTTTATCTTAGCAATAAGTGACTATTTTTCAAGATGGGCGGAAGCTTTACCACTTTGTTGAAGTAAAAATGTCTAATGTCATCAGTTTTATTACATATCATGTTATCTATCGTTTCAGGCTACCTCGGAGGATTGTCCATGACAACGGCCCATAATTTGTGAGCAATAAATTCTGTCAGTTTTGTGAAAAAAAACTAGATCTAGATTGTAGTCTCTACAGCCTACAATCATGTAGCTAATGGTTTGGCCGAGGCTTTCAACAAAAATATTATTAAGTAACACAAGAAGTTTGTTTCATCTAACAAAAGAAATTGGAATGAGAAACATGGTGAATGTCTTTAGGCTTAACGCACTACAGTACGGACTTCGACTGGTACAATGCCATTTTCATTTGTCTACGGAAGCGAAGCAATTCTTCCTCTGGAGATTCAAATTCCTTCTCTTTGAATCACTTTATCCAATGAGTTAAACAACTGAAGACAATAACCATCTACAGTTACAAGAATTGGAGGCACTTGATGAGAAATGACTCATGGATCAACAGCTGATTGAGTTATATCAAGCCCTCATTTCTAAAGCCTTTAATAAAAATATGAAGCAGTGAGCTTTTCAAGTCGACGACTTAGCACTTTTAGTAAGAAGGTCTATGGTGATGACACATAAAAGCAAAGGAAAATTCGTAGCTAAATGAGGAGGACTTTTCTCGTAGAACCAGTGTATTTGAATTGACCATACAAGCTAGAAAAGTCCAACAGAGATTTACTGATGATGCCTATTAATGGCAAATTCTTAAAAAGTATTATGTCTAATTGATATTACCTTGTATTCCCTAGTAAGTTTTGTATAGTATTTTATATTATCTTTCTGAAATAAGGAATATCATATACCTCGAACTATTATTTTTATCCGAGCAATTCTGGAAAAGTTATAAATAATGGGCCCTCACAAATTCTCCAACAGAATTACCCTTAATTCTTACGAAAGTCTCTTGTAAGAAAATATTTCTACACAGTCTCTCCAATTTATAAGACGTCATTAAAGCCAAGTTGCTTTAAAGACATCTTATTTCAATTCTCCAGCTGGAATCGAAATAATCTATCTGTCAAAATAATACTCATGTTCATATTACCTCTAAATTATTTAATGATGCCTACCCTCTATAGAGATTCATAAATTTGTCATGTCCATATTACCTCTGAGCAAATTTACTCTGAAAGAATATTCATGTCCATATGACCTATGAAATATTCCATATCATCAACTTTCTCCCTATAGAATTCTATAAAACTTGTCAAGTCCATATTATCTCTGAGTAGATTTATCGAGGAGTATCTACCATGTCCATATTACCTCTGCCAAGTCCATATTATCTTTGAGCAGATTTATAGTCGAATGCACCATAAGTAACGGGTCCACTAAAGTCTACTTGTCACTGTAGAAGCATTAAAAAGTACATAAGACATCAGAAGTGCAGGAGACCCATAAATTTTTGTACGCTTCAGAACTCAGACAGTGCATAAAGGAAAGTTCTTTTTTCATGTTAACAAAAGATCTATTACAGACTCTTTTTGTTACATATAAAGACTAAAACCTAAAGCACAGCCTACAAAATATGCGGTCTTCAGAAGCGTGCAGTCTTCAGAAGCACGCAAACCCCAAAAGCACAGTAGTGTCAGAGCGAATCACTTCCACGTGAGAGCGAGCCACTACCTAGTCAGACGTGGAAGAACTCCAATATGGCTAATAAAGCAGCTATTGGCCCGAACAAGAATGCAGCTCCTGCAAGAATCTCACAACACTACATGCGGATCTTCCAGCATAACAGGGCATGCAGCTCCTCATACTCCAGTATGGCCAATGAAGTCATTATTGAGTAGGACATAGCACAACCTGTGGCTCTTCGGATTGGCAATCAATCCAAACCCGGTAGCTTGGACCTCGAAGACCTCAAAGATATTGTTCAGGTTCGGACCCTTTATGCCAAACATTCAAGTACATCTCGGAACTCTGTAGTTGTTCTTCTATAAGACCACAGCTTCTTTGAATGAAGAGATCTACAACCAACAGCCGACTTATGCAAGGCCCACGGCCACTCGAAGCTAAGTCGGGGTCGAACAGGGTAGGAGAATGACTGGAAACTATGAGCAAGGTCTCACCCAAAAAGTTTCTCTTTATATAGGCTATATGGTCCAACCCACATGCCACGTGGCAGTCATTCAAAGGACCTCGGAGTAATGGGATGAACCTAGGACTTAGCATAATGAATCTTATTTAATAGATTCATTGACTAAATCTTGGGCTACCGCTTCTCGAGCCCCCCCCCCCCCCCCCCCCCCCAAAAAAAGCGGTGGCATTTATAGAAGATAATGACTCAGCTACTCAAAGACGGTCATTAATTTTCTTAGGAGCACAATGACTTCAATGTTTCGTAAAAGCGCATCTCCTTTATGGTTACCTAAAAGCGCAGCTGCTTCATAACTTTACAGAAGCACAGCTCCTTTAGAGCTTCCGGAAAGCACAACTCCCCAAAAGTGCAGCCTCTATGGCGCACAGGTCACTCACAACATGGCACTTTTTTAAAAGATGCCAAAAGCCCCAGTAACTTTGTTGTCTCGAGAGAACAGTCTCCTCATCGTCCAAAAGTGCAGTGACTTTGTTGCCTCAAGAGTACAGTCTCCACGTCGCTCAAAAGTGCAGTGATTTTGTTGCTTCAAGAGCACAGTCTCCTTGTCGCCCAAAAGCGTAGTGACTTCGTTGTCTCAAGAACACAGTCCCCTCGTCGCCCAAAAGTGCAGCGACTTCATTGTCTCAAGAGCAGTCTCCTCGTCACCCAAAAGCGCAATGACTTCGTTGCCTCAAGAGCACAGTCTCATCGTCGCCCAAATGTGTAGTGACTCTATTGCCTTAAGAGTAGTCTCCTTGTCACCCAAAAGCGCAGTGACTCCATTGTCTCAAAAGTAGTCTCCTCGTCATCCAAAAGCGTAGTGACTTCGTCGTTATAGAAGCCTAAAAAATACACTCAACACCCTGCGCTACTCGTAAGAAGCGCCAGCATTCATATCTTCAAGTGGTGCTAGACATCAGATGGTTCCATAAATCAAGTGGCGCTACCCACCACGTGTCTATCTTCTCGGAGAAGCTAAACAGTTATCATCATGACTGACAACACACCAGTCGAGAAAAATTCGTTTGAATGTCGAGCGCATGGCACTCGAGAAAATTTGATCAGACATGTCAGATCCGCTATTAATGACCAACAGATATCTCGTGCCATCTACAATTGGCACAAGATGATTATTAGTATCATATCAGTCAGTGGCGACACTCAACAAGTAGCGTATGGCGCCACCCAGTAGTGGGCGCCATTTGATCAAATCATCCTGAAGTAGCTAGATTACGTGGCACACATGTCACTAATCTCGAAGAACGTGTACATGATACTGCCCATGACCTAGCGTATATCAATCAAAGCTTGCTATGTGTCCAAGCAGTTAAACTAGCGGATCACACTAAGGGATGAATGGCACCACCCGTAGTGTGCGCTAATCAGGATAATTACTTAACATTTATCTCTAGAACTCTATAAATAGAGTTTTAAATCACTTGCAAAGCATCACTAATGATCATAATCTCCTGAGCACTTGCTGCAGCACTCTCCAAAGGCTTTGTTCTTCGATATCGCATCATTCAAGAGATAAAGTGATCGTCTTCTGATCATATTTCTATAGTTGTACTTCCCCAAACATCAATTGCACTATTAAACTTTTTATTCTAGTTTGTAAAGGAACACTTTTATTTTTGCAAACAAAATGGCAACTCTGCTAGGAACGACTTTCTCTTCTGACGAGAAAGTGATAACTCAATGCGATGCTGCGTCGGTCAAAACGACGCAGAAGACATTGGTCGTGAAAGTCGACCAAACTGCCTATGAAGCAATGATTGGCGCAGGAGGTGCCAAGCGTACCACTGTTACTGCCAAGAACAAGGCATACGCCATTTGGACTCCAAAGTCCTCCAGTGCACCAATCACTGCTGTTATGCCAGTCATGGAGAAAAGTTCTGTAGCCACTTCTCCCTTCTCACCAATTCTAAAATTGGTAGAGAACACTCAAGCCAATGCTCAGGCGTCAATCAAGGGACAGCACCGCCAGGCCACTCCTTCTTTCTCTCCAGTTCTAAACTTGGAGAAGGGTGTGCCAGCCAATGCTCAGGTGCCAATCAGGGGACAGCGTCGCTAGGCCACTCCTTCTTATTTCCCATTTCTAAACTCAGTAGAGGATGTGCCAGCTAATGCTCAGGCACCAATCAAGAGACAGCGCCGCCAGGCCACTCCTTCTTCCTTCCCAGTTCTAAACTTGGGAGAGAAATTACTTATTCTATCCCTACATAGATCAAAGAAAAGCACCCTATGGCCTTTCTTTATCATTTCCCAGTCCTGGACTTGGTGGAAAATGTATCTGATTGTGCCCTTGTGCCAATCAATACAAGAATACTTCTGAGTAAAGAGCCTACTCCTCTTGGTAAAGACAGTCAAATCAATGCTAAGATACTAGATTTTACTCGAAGTCCACCTTCTGCTGCTCAACTGTGTCATGCCAAACGTACTTAAAAATGGTGCACAGAATAACAGGGCATCCTGCCCACTCCTCATGGATAGCACCAGTCAAGCCAGAGCCAAGATTTGCCCACCCTACATATTTTGAGAACAAATTAGGATAAATTGAAGGTGTCTCAGAAAAATAGTCAAGTGGCGCACAACCCTGGCATGCGCACCTACCTTAACCAGCGCAGAACAATATCAAGCATGCATCAAGAATAACCTGCGCCACCTGCCAAGTTACGCACAAGAGGAGTTTCTCGAATCAGGAATCCTCTCACCTATGCCAATGAAGTCAGTACCTCTCTATACACATAGGGAACAGGGTACCACAAAAACCAGAATCATGTTCCTAACATCATCAAGGAATATGTACCTCCGACTTCTTATTATCCTGTCACTGTAACAGATCTCTGCGAACTTCTTGTACAAAAGCGAAAGATCGAAGGACCATCTAGTCCATCTATAATTTTGCATCAAGAACATCACTGTAATCACTACCACAAAGTAGTGACCAAATATTGCTGCCAGTCAGCTAAACGGTCTCTCTTCGACCGTTTAAACTACACTCAGACTCTTGAACTTGTGATAGTGGACAAAGATAAACTGTTATATGCTTCAGTCAACATGACATCTCGAAGCACTGGGGTAAAAAACGTCCAAGACGTAATGCAGCCAAAAATCCTAGTCAATAATACCTTGATCGAATCCATGACTTCGACGAAGGAGTCTACCGACATACCAGATCAAGAAGCCGAGAGACAATCGGTCAAAGGAATCTTTCTTCAGACCAAAAGATAATCGGTCAAAAGAATATTCCTTCCGACCACGACTCAATCGGTCAAGGAAATCTTTCTGATTCTGATCAAGAGTTCCTAGATCAGGGGAATCTTTCCACTCTTTATCCTAGGGGTGGTTCCTTGCATAACTTTGATACCGATAGTGAAGGCTATGAACGGACTATCTTTTCTACTAACTCTTCCTCGGTGGCCAGAAAAGTAACTGCCTACGTCACTAACGAAGAACAAGATGCATCCAGCTCCGACAGTTAGGAGCAGAAGATTGCCGCTTTAGAGGCCAACTTGAAGAATATGGCCAAAATGTTGGCAAGTATGCATGCTGTGATCGTGGCACAACATACTGTTCTGTCGGTTGTAAATCCGATTCTAACCCGAGAACACATAGCAGCATCTGTCCCAGCTAATACTGGTCTGGGGATATAGTCTCCTCACAACGCTACTATGCCAGCTACAAGTCATTCTGGTGCTGGGGTGGTGCTTATCATGCAGTCCTGCCTTCCAACACATCGAATAAGTCTACTGCTCTCCACGCATCAGGGGACACTATTGAGGAGGAGAAGCTTTTGTGCAATCAATTCGAAGCTTTCAAACAAAAGGACGGTCTGCAGAAGTTGGGGATCAAGCAACCCTACCCTATAGAGTGGAAGGAAGTCCCATTTCTACCTAAACACAAGTCGCCAACCATCATGCTGTTTGACTACAGTTCATCTCCAAGTGATGACTGATCAACTCCAGCCGAACGATGCTCTACTCACTAGAGTATTCGTTAGGTGCTTAACAAGTACAGCTTATGACTGGTTTCATAGTTTACCAGATGGTTGCATAACCTCCTTTGCAGGGTTCAAGCAAATGTTCCTAGAATGATTCTATGAGGTAACAAATGACATGACCATGTCGGCCCTTATCAAAATCAAGCAACGACATAATAAAACTGCTGAACATTTCATTGAACGATTCCATCGACAAGCACTCAAAATGCCTCTGGGTACTCCAGATGCACTGACTATAGATACTTACAAATCAAACTTGTTACCAATAGTCAGCATATGGACTAGACCCACACAATTTCAAGACTGGACCTCCTTCATAGTAAGTGCCAGGGTAGCCGAAGACAGTGCTGACAAGTTCAAACAACTAGGCATCCAGATGCCTAATCTTGACAAAGATGAACCTCCCAACAGTGGTGGTCGTCAGAACAATCGTAAGAACAAGAAAGTTTTAGCCATCAATATGAAAGGAAAATAAGCTTTGGTTGTTAATGTAGGTCAATCAACACCTACTACGATGGCACCTCCATAAAGAGCACAGCGTCCTAAGGAGGAATATACCTTTGAAGAGGACAACATCATGAGCATATTTGATTGTCTGATCAAAAGTAACAAGCTTTAACTACCCGAAGCAAAACGGCCAGATGAAGTAGGTAAAACTGACAATTCTAAATACTGCATGTATCACAGGTTCATAGGACACCCGACTAGGGCTTGTTAAAGGCGTCCCCATTGGGGTCCCCTAGGTCGGGGTCCACGAGAGGTGACGCCTCGAGCAACACGCCTCTCTGCTGCTCGATAAAGGCATCCCCGTCGACAACCGCCCCGGCCCCCGATAGCGAGAGAAATGTTGACCCAAACTGGATCACAGTCAACCTAATCTTGATAATTAACAAGACGATATCTACTATGATCCAAATTGACACATCAAGCTCCAAAATAGACAATCACCACACATCAGATCAAGACGAACGTCATCTACAATTGCTATGACATGCTGTTGTTTACTTATTCTCCGAGTCTGTGTTTTTTATTGAGTCTAGGCTAATGTAAGTTGAGTCGCACTGAGTATCTCGCGATCTTAGACTTTACACCCAAAATTCCACAAACAAAAGTCCAAAAACCTACGAAACCCAAAAACAGCCTATGAACATTCTGCCCCTTAATTTCAGGACCTGGTTTTTAGGGTTTGCTGGTTGCTAATTGTCCAATGACTAAATTTTTGAATATTTGGGACAGAGTTCTGGCCGAATCTGTAAACCCCATAAATTTTTACTATAATTTTTTTTAATTTGGTTTTAATTTTTACCTTGTATTGTACGTCGCATAGTCGTATTGTACGTCGCATATGAGTTAATATTTTCGTATGTCTCGTCGAGTGCGAATATGTGCGAGGTACATATTTTTGTAAAATATTTTTATTAGAGATTTTATTTATATAGAAGAAATTTTAGTTTTCAAAATAATATGATAAATATTTTTATTTTGTATAAAAGAGCTATTTGTTCGTTGTTTAAAAATAAGTAGAGATTTAGAAATTTTGGGTTATAAGAAATATGTTCCAAATATTTTTCGAAATTTGGAATTTATTATTAACATATTTTTGTTAATTATAAAGGCTAATTTATGATTAAAAAATTTAAGTAATTATCTTGATTTTTGAAAATTATTTATTGTTATATTTTAATATTATGAAAAAGATATTTAAAATTTTGTTTTACTTAATATTTGAATTATTTTGATAATTTAAATTGGAAAAGATTTTATTGGCCTTATTTTAAATAGCTTTTAAGTTAAAGATAAATTTTGTTTATATTGAATTGGATTTTTAAATCGATTTGAATTAATATGGAATTTATCCATTGGGGAATTTAAACATCCCAATACCTACCCTAATGGGAATTTTCACCTCCTATAAAAGGAGAGGTACTCCTCCATAATTTCCTACCAACCCAAAACAGGTGCATCGTGTCTGTGTTCCACGCTCATCTACTATATTATCCATTACATTTACAATTCCCTCAATAGGATCCCGATCCCCTCTCCGTCGTGTCGGACAGCCCCGACACGATGATACAACCACCTGCCTCTGTCTTCCCGCACCCCGACTCTGGCACCGACCACCACCCTCGCCATCATCAGTACCCCGACACCACCACCGTTACCTACGCCAACACCACCATTAGCACCACCACCGTGGTCATCCGAAAAGCCCCACCGCCACAAACAACCAGGATCGCCATCACCATTGCCATCAGCCGAAGCCACCCCGTTACCCACACCGTGCCAACAATACCACCGCCTCGACCACCTCTGCCATATCCGCAGCCCCGAACTCCTCATCTGACTCCACCACCATCATCAATCAAACTCCGGCCATCCACACCACGGCCATCACCACCGCCACCCCCGCCATCTCCCAGGCCCACCAACACCATAGAAAAAGAAGGAAGAAGAACCCGTACCTCGCCTGGCCGCTCCCGTCGTCGTGCGTCCGGCGAACACATCCCCGTGCCGAGAAACCCTCCTCCGATCGACCGCCTATGCGCCAGGCCGAGCACCGCGTGGTCGAACCTCTTTCCGCCGCCTCCGCCGTGCCAGTACAGGCCTCCGCCTCCTACCGCCAGATCCGCCCGGCGCCGATGACCGATGTTCCGTCGTGCCCTCCGTGCAGCCCCGGACTCCGCCGTCGACCGCCTCCCGCAGATCCGCATCTTTTCCCTCCGATCTGCCGTCCAGCACAGTCGGCCCGCCCCCGTGCGGTCGGAGTTACCGCCGTCGCCGCTCACTCCTCCAGCGCCCGGCCGCGCCGGCCAACCCTCCGTCGAGCTTCCTCGGTAAGCCCCAACTCTTCTCCTCACCCTCCCCCTCTATTTCTCTCTCTGTTGCTCTCAATATTTCCTTTCTTTGTTTTTTTTTTGACTTTTTTTCCTCTCTCTCCACCCTTCTTTCACTTATGAACAGACACAGTAGATAGTATTGTTATTATTTATTATTTATTATCTAATATTAATATTATTATTAGTATTATTATTAATTTATTCCTGATCTTATCTTCATCATTAATTATTATTATTATTATTTCTATCAGAATTATTAATAATTATTTGTGTAGTAATAATAACATATTTTTCAAGATGGTATATATATGTGTAATAGTTAGTATGGTTATTAATAAAATAAAGTATTTGAAAATTTTGTATATTAGTTTCAAAATTATTAGGGTACCAAAATATGGAATTTGACTTAGCCTAAATTATGTTATGATATTCCAAAAAAATTTATGTTTATTGCTATTATTTAAAATTAAACTATAGTTATGACCTAAATTGATTTTTAGTAGAATTTTCAAAAATAGTTATTCGGGATATTTACCTACAAATATTTTGATCAAGAAAATATAATTTTTCGCTATTATAAATAAGTCATAAATATTTTCTAAATTACAGTTTGAAGAATTTTAGAGTTCTAAAGCCTCAAATGATTTCTTGAAGTTTTAGATATTTATGTAAAATATTTATTAATAAAATATTAATTTTAAACAAATAACAAAATATATTTTTCCTAGATAGTTATGATTGTTTTTCTATATATATTTATATATATATTTTTAAATAAGAATTATCTTTTACATAAATCAAATCTTCCTTTTAGAATATATGACATCTGACCATGACTAATCACATACTTATTTCTTTCGGACTTCTTCATATCTAACATGGCTGTTGGACAATCGAAACTTACCGGATTATTGTACCACACCCGACGTCACACCAGGCGACACATCAGGCAAGACACCTTGCCTTTACTGTTTAAATTTCCTGCTCAATATCATGCATATTTTTTTTCTTTATGTTGTTCTTTCAAAACTATGTATAGATGCAAATTATTATACTTTATGCAATTGGCTTAGAGTTGAGGGACCACCGTATGTTTAGTGCATCTCATAAACTGTCACGATGTGCCATGGAATGTGTGTGAGTTGTGAGTCGCATATAGATGCGGACTTGCGTGCTGACTGATCATTAGTATGTACAGGCCGTGCGTTAGGATATAACTGCTAATAGATTGTGCAGAAGACTTGGTAGTTTTTAAGGATTAAACAGTATCATGGAGACGACGCATGTATAGTATCATTGGAGGGAGGGGACAGTTATTAGCGTAGGGGCTACATTTTATTTTTAACACACATTTTGGGCCGAGGGTGACTCTTATGAGCACTACCTTCTGCCCAGGGCTGATAGTGACTCGGATGAGCGCTACTTACTGCCATTCTTTATTTACTCTGCTGAGCCTACAGCCCCTGCGTAGAACGTTGTCCTCAAAGTGCATATCACATAGAATGGTTAAGAACCTTCACTCATGCTCACTTTTCTGTTGAGCTTTATTTATTCAGTTTATCGGCATGATATTATGTATCTTGTTACGTCCCTCTGAGGACCTGGTGATCTCTCCAGGTGTGTGTTTCGTGGTTTCTTGCAGGTGCACTAGCTAAGGCCATGTCCTTCCATTCCTTCGAAGATGATCGCACTTGGTTCGTCTCGATATTTTTGCGGGACATTTCCTTGTATACTTTCTCTCATTTTGAAAGTTGGTAGTGGACTTTGTCTCCGCCCAACGATTGTACTATAAATATTTAAGTTGATTTTATACTATTATTCTTTTCATTGTGGATGAGATTTAGTTTGTCTTGGATTACTACATTATACAGCTTATGTATACATACGAGTCTTCATATATTGGAGTAGACTTCGTATGTATACAGCTGGCATGATACGTATCTAGTTCTAAGTATTTTAGGACTGGAGCGTTACATGTTTTTGTGGTGGCCCATGCAGGTCAAGTTTGCCGTTTCGGTTACATGACTGTACCGAGCGGCCGTGCAATATAGGATTAGAATCTAGGAATCTCATCCACATACTTGATCACCTTCCTTGACCTTTCTTGATTTCCATATTCTGACTCCCGTGGCTTTCCTTGATTTTTGCATCTTGCTTGAACTTCTTCTACCAACACCCTATCATTTCGTGCTTAAACATGTTTAGAAAGATGACTACACTACTATATACTTATTGGTCAACCCTATGGCTAGAAGGATTATATTGACAAATAATATCTATTAAAGTTATATTCGAGTATAAAGGCATTTATTTTTCTAGAGATATGATCTTAAGGATTAGTTAATTTCAAGTTGGGTAGTAGCATATTACCGCCTTCAAGGGATAGTTAGAATTTTAATATTACAAGGTGGTATACACAAGTGGATAGCTAGATCGAGAAAACAAATTTTTGATTTACGAATTTTTTGAAATGGTGAAATAGTTATGATTTATTAGGGATATGAAATCGATTGAGAAATAACTTACATTGTGACGCATTTACGGTTAACTTTAAAAGTTTGGATTGTAATATTATAAAGTTTATGTCGAGATTATTTAAGGAGTTTTAATTATGATTTTAGACAACTAGAGAAGACGGAAGTTTAGTTTGAGAGAGCTTGAGGTTTAAATCGAGTCATAAGATTTATAAGTTTATTTAATTTTGAGTTAAAGAAATGATGGTAAAATTTTGTTTAAATATTTGGAGGATATGAAAGCGACTTTGAAGGAAAAATTTTAATTTTAAATTGTGTCATATGATCTATAAAGTTAATTAGATTCCAAGTTTAAAGCCTTGATTATGGATATTTAAATTTTGGTTAAAAAAAAGATCTAATTTGGGTTACATGATTTGCGAATAATGAAATAAGCTAAGAGTTTATCTCGAGGTACATTTGAGAATTGGAAAATTTTAAAAGTGATGACTTATGATGAAAGTTTAGTTGTTCTGTATTAGATATGATGAAGGTTATTGGAATTTATGATTAAATAATTGATGGAGTATCTTGAGATTTTATTTCGAAACTTTTGAGAAACTTAAAATTTAAAATTTGATCATATATTGGTAGAGAACCAAGAAGCAAGCAAGTCACTCTAATGGAATACAAGTATTCCTCTTTAATTGCCATGATAGTTGTACTCGAGTGTAGTTAACTCATCTGCCAAACTATGTGAAGATATCTCAATCTTGACTCATTCGACATTCCCTCAAACCTAGATTTTATCGTGACTTTCTCATACTCCATATAAGTGGCTACCATATCTCTAGAAATTGTATTCCTAACTTATTTTACCTTGATCTACTAGAATCCAAATTATCTTTATTTCATGCTTTAACTTGGTCATTTATTTTGTGCATTAATCATTATCTCATGAACTCCCACTTTCTATTTTAAATTCTTTTGTGTCGTTTACCTGACATGGATATTTGGAGCATAACACTAGACTTTTTATCCAACAAAATTTCATATGTAAAACCTAGACGAGCCCACCTTCATGTAGGTATATCATGTGCCACTAAAACACGTCTCCGTGTACTCTAATTTCATATTACGACTTTCGGGTCAAAAAGACTGGACTCTAATCCCTACCGTGAAACCAATATACTTCTTAACTATAGATGAGACTCGACCTCGACTCAGTTCTTTTGACCCGATATATGAATTTGTTTTACTTATTTCCTTACATGCTTAACCTTGCATTTTATCTTGATTGCTGGACCTATCACACCATTAGTTTAATTCTTGTAAGTTGGGTAGAATACCTCACGACCTAACCACATTTTATGGACCATATTGATAGGTTCACTTGGACCATAGACTTCAGTAGACCCTAACTTATCTAGTCAACCAAGCCGACTGCATAGGCCCAAATTTTGGACGGAACTTAGATTTTAAAGGATCTTGGACTATTTAAATTTCCTTCATCATCCACTGCTTATATTTGACTATCTTATGTTGCTATTATAGCCTAGTTTTGCAAGCTTACTCGTTATCGAGCTTGTTCGTGACATATGTTTATTGTGGGCGCCCACTAATACATTGTCTAATCAGAACCGACGTATTATGGTCTGATCAACCATAGTGTACTTGATTCACTTTTTGTATATGTTTAACATGGATAGAGACATAGTTAAACCTGGCCCTAGAGTCTTATTCGCGACTACCTTTAACTATTCTAGACAAAGCTTGCGATTGATAGATAGACCAAACCCTTCTCCTATGACCATGATATTTGTATATACTTGGAGATAGTTAACCACTGACCAACCAATATGACTATATCCCCGTCTTGAGCTACTTGCCTTTTCCTCGACCTTAGATTCAACTTTCATGACCTTTTTGAAATTTGACGAGGATTCAACCCTAAACCTAGACAACCCTATATCTTCTATCGTGACCCCTAATCACTTGAATGATTCCTATCATCCTTTCATTTGTGCCATCAACCTAGACACTTGCCATGCAACCTTCTTCGAAGAGCCCTATCCCCTAAGTCCCCAAAATATTCACTTAAGCTACTTCCATCGCACTATCATGATTTTTTACCTTGACTAGCAACCCTCGTCCAATTCCAAAATCGTGAATTATTTCATCATTATCAAAATCACGATTTTTCTAAGGCATATTTGTCATTTTATTGTCTCGCCCAATTATTTGTGTTGCCTTACCCTCGTACCTTCTCACCCCCTACTTATTCTTAATTTCGAGGACGAAATTCTTGTAAGTTGGGTAGGATGTAAACCCCCTAAATTTTACTATAATTTTTTAAAATTTGGTTTTAATTTTTGCCTTGTATTATACGTCGCATAGTCGTATTGTACGTCGCATATGAGTTAATATTTTCGTATGTCTCGTCGAGTGCGAATATGTGCGAGGTATATATTTTTGTAAAACATTTTTATTAGAGATTTTATTTATATAGAAGAAATTTTAGTTTTCAAAATAATATGATAAATATTTTTATTTTGTATAAAAGAGTTATTTGTTCGTTGTTTAAAAATAAGTAGAGATTTGGAAATTTTGGGTTATAAGAAATATGTTCCAAATATTTTCAAAATTTGGAATTTATTATTAACTATTTTATTAATTATAAAGGCTAATTTATGATTAAAAATTTTAAGTAATTATCTTGATTTTCGAAATTTATTTAGTGTTATATTTTAATATTATGAAAAAGATATTTAAAATTTTGTTTTACTTAATATTTGAATTATTTTGATAATTTAAATTGGAAAATATTTTATTGGCCTTATTTTAAATAGCTTTTAAATTAAAGATAAATTTTATTTATATTGAATTGGATTTTTAAATCGATTTGAATTAATATGGAATTTATCCATTGGGGAATTTAAACATCCCAATACCTATCCTAATGGGAATTCCCACCTCCTATAAAAGGAGAGGTACTCCTCCATAATTTCCTACCAACCCAAAACAGGTGTATCATGTCTGTGTTCCATGCTCATCTACTATATTACCCATTACATTTACAATTCCCTCAACAGGATCCCGACCCCCTCTCCGCCGTGTCGGACAGCCCCGACACAATGATAAAACTACCTGCCTCCGTCTCCCCGTACCCCATCTCTGGCACCAACCACCACCCTCGCCATCATCAGTACCCCGACACCACCACCGTTACCCACGCCAACACCACCATTAGCGCCGCCACCGTGGTCATCCGAAAAGCCCCACCGCCACAAACAACCAGGATCGCCATCACCATTGCCATCAGCCGAAGCCACCCCGTTACCCACACCGTGCCAACACCACCACCGCCTCGACCACCTCTGCCATATCCGCAGCCCCGAACTCTTCATCTGACTCCACCACCATCATCAATCAAACTCCGGCCATGCACACCACGGCCATCACCACCGTCACCCCAGCCATCTCCCAGGCCCACCAATACCATAGAAAGAGAAGGGGGGAAGAACCCGTACCTCGCCTGGCCGCTCCCGCCGTCGTGCGTCCGGTGAACACCTTCCCGTGCCGAGAAACCGTCCTCCGATCGACCGCCTATGGGCCGGGCCGAACACCGCGTGGTCGACCCTCTTCCCGCCGCCTCCGTCGCGCCAGTACAGACCTCCGCCTCCTGCCGCCAGATCCGCCCAGCGCCGATGACCGATGTTCCGCCGCGCCCTCCGCGCAGCCCCGGACTCCGCCGTCGACCGCCTCCGCAGATCCGCGTCTTTTCCCTCTGATCTGCCGTCCAGCACAGCCGGCCCGCCCCCGTGCGGTCGGAGTTACCGTCGTCGCCGCTCACTCCTTCAGTGCCCGGCCGCGCCGGCCAACCCTCCGCCGAGCTTCCTCGGTAAGCCCCAACTCTTCTCCTCACCCTCCCCCTCTATTTCTCTCTCTGTTGCTCTCAACATTTCCTTTCTTTGTTTTTTTTTCTCTCTCTCCACCCTTCTTTCACTTAAGAACAGACACAGTAGATAGTATTGTTATTACTTATTATTTATTATCTAATATTAATATTATTATTAGTATTATTATTAATTTATTCCTGATCTTATCTTCATCATTAATTATTATTATTATTATTATTATTATTATTATTATTATTATTATTATTATTATTTTTATTTCTATCAAAATTATTAATAATTATTTGTGTAGTAATAATAACATATTTTTCAAGATGGTATATATATGTGTAATAGTTAGTATGGTTATTAATAAAATAAAGTATTTGAAAATTTTGTATATTAGTTTCAAAATTATTAGGGTACCAAAATATGGAATTTGACTTAGCCTAAATTATGTTATGATATTCCAAAAAAATTTATGTTTATTACCATTATTTACAAATTAAACTATAGTTATGACCTAAATTGATTTTTAGTAGAATTTTCAAAAATAGTTATTCGGGATATTTACCTACAAATATTTTGATCAAGCAAATATAATTTTTCGCTATTATAAATAAGTCATAAATATTTTCTAAATTATAGTTTGAAGAATTTTAGAGTTCTAAAGCCTCAAATGATTTCTTGAAGTTTTAGATATTTATGTAAAATATTTATTAATAAAATATTAATTTTAAACAAATAACAAAATATATTTTTCCTAGATAGTTATGACTGTTTTTCTATATATATTTATATATATATTTTTAATTAAGAATTATCTTTTACATAAATCAAATCTTCCTTTTAGAATATATGACATCTGACATGACTAATCACATACTTATTTCTTTCGGACTTCTTCATATCTAACATGGCAGTTGGACAATCAAAACTTACCGGATTATTGTACCACACCCGACGTCACACCAGGCGACACATCAGGCAAGACACCTTGTCTTTACTGTTTAAATTTCCTGTTCAATATCATGCATGTTTTTTTTATTATGTTTTTCTTTCAAAACTATGTATAGATGCAAATTATTATACTTTATGCAATTGGCTTAGAGTTGAGGGACCATCGTATGTTTAGTGCATCTCATAAACTGTCACGATGTGCCACGGATTGTGTGTGAGTTGTGAGTCGCATATAGATGCGGACTTACGTACTGACTGATCATTGGTACGTACAGGCCGTGCGTTAGGATATAACTGCTAATAGATTGTGCAGAAGATTTGGCAATTATTAAGGATTAAACAGTGTCGTGGAGACGACGCATGTATAGTATCATTGGGGGGAGGGGACAGTTATTAGCGTAGGGACTACATTTTATTTTTAACACACATTTTGGGCCGAGGGTGACTCTTATGAGCACTACCTTCTGTCCAGGGCTGATAGTGACTCGGATGAGCGCTACTTACTGCCACTCTTTATTTACTTTGCTGAGCCTACAGCCCCTGCGTAGAACGTTGTCCTCAATGTGCATATCACATAGAATGGTTAAGAACCTTTACTCATGCATACTTTTTTGTTGAGCTTTATTTATTCAGTTTATCGGCATGATATTATGTGTCTTGTTACGTCTCTCTGAGGACCTGGTGATCTCTCCAGGTGTGTGTTTCGTAGTTTCTTGCAGGTGCACTAGGTAAGGCCATTTCCTTCCATTCCTTCGAAGATGATCGCACTTGGTTCATCTCGATATTTTTGCAGGACATTTCCTTGTATACTTTCTCTTATTTTGAAAGTTGGTAGTGGACTTTGTCTCCACCCAACGATTGTACTATAAATATTTAAGTTGATTTTATACTATTATTCTTTTCATTGTGGATGAGATTTAGTTTATCTTGGATTACTACATTATACAGCTTATGTATACATACGACTCTTCATATATTGGAGTAGACTTCGTATGTATACAGCTGGCATGATACGTATCTAGTCCCAAGTATTTTGGGACTGGGGCGTTACAGAATCTGCCCCTCTGGACTAGTCTATATAGGCCTTGATTTCTCTTATTTTCAATCATCCAATCTTTTCATCTTCTCTTCTCCTATAGACTATACATTTAAGAGCTTATCCTTCTCATCTAACTAGCCACAAAACTTCCCAAGCCCCCAAGGTGCTCAGTACGAGTCAACTAGAAATTTTATGCAAGAGTTCCAAAAAAAGTCACTTG